>JABCKB010000063.1:0-205888 GCA_013184455.1 Fusarium continuum | reverse complement strand
TAACTTTTTATGAGTCAAATTGAACGTCAAGAGGCATGTAGAGTAATCAAAACCATAGCGAAATTGCTGACAAGTTTGTATCCGTATCAACGTGCCTATGACGATTATTCAAACCCGACTTTGTCTCCTCTGGCTGTGATTGAGCGGCTAGAGTGGCTCTAACAAGTTCCCTTCGCCATCCGTCGACGGGTTCCTCTTTTATTTTATTTTTTATTAAATTAGCGGCGCCCGGGCGGAGGCTAAAGCCGGGGTTGGGATTGGGGGCGGCCGCTCCCTCCATCAATTGAGAGGGACGGACCGCGGCAAGAACCTGGGAAAGAAGAAGGCCGCAGTTGCGTTTTCAGAATTCCAAAGTCACGAGGTTGGGGCCATTAATGCTTGTCTTTGTTGAGTGAGACTAAGGTACATTATTAATTGAATGGCTTCTTCATCCAATTAACCAGTCCACAGACGATCTTCGACTCTCTTTGTCTAAAAAACCTCGCAAGGGAATTGTCGATTTCTGGGCCTGCGAGTGGTTCAATGTCACTCTAACATTTGATTTACATATCCTCACTCAGTATCTGGATACGTACATAATAATCCCTACAGATTGTACTGCACCTAGGTACTAACCTGGCAGGTAAGGTCCTGTAGGTATATACCTATCACTCACCGATTCTTGTCCTTCTTCCCTCTTCTCTTCCTCCTCACATTGGATATCGATATCTCAACCGAGCTCTCCAAAAAGCTCTCCGCCAAGCTTTGACTAGCGACCTGCAAGACCCGGTACGGGCTGCGAACCCAGTGGAGGTGGCTTTTTTAGGACGCGTCTGAGATCGATATTCAATTAATTAATCAATCAATCAATCAACCCAACCACTCTGGCCTACGGATACATCCCTTACGCATCTGAGTTTGGGTTCTTGTATCACGCTCACAATGGACGATTATTTGTTCCGACATTATGTTGGGCAATGCCGCATTGTCAAAGAGGAAACGAGCTATGTCGAGCTTTTCAATTATTCGGTATGATCTCTCCCGCACCTTGAAGGCGCGCTCTCAGAAGAACTCTGGTTTGCTAATGCGCTCACCAGGACCCGTTCTACAATGTCTGCGAGGAACACCCCTTGACAGATGATGAATTTGATAACTTTATACATCGAAAGGTGAGCGCTGAACTTAATCGCCCGGACTCAAAGGGCTCAATTGACAAGGACAGGGTGCCTTTGCGCCGCCAGAAAATTTAAGACCTGACACCAAGCTGCTTAGCGGTGTTCGACTCATGTGAGTTCCCTGGATCCTAGGCGATGAGGCATAAACCAACTAACATAGTCGCCAAGAGTTCAAAAGAATGCCAAGCATCCTGATACTTTTGCTACAAAGGTCATTTCACTACCGCCGGATGGGTACGGATCCATGGTTCGTGCCATGAACTTGCCATATCGAGGAATCGAAACGACCTCTGTAGTCGGCCCTTTCTTCTGGTGTGCACATGACCAGGACGACGATGACCCTCATTTGCGTGAGTCTGCAGCTGAATCCTTGTACCAGATCTCCTGGTTGCTCACAATTTCTCACAGAGATCGTTCATCGCAAATCGGATGTGCTCAAAAAAGGTAGAACCAGAGGCTGGGAGATGCTCCTCTCCTATTCTTTCAAGACCGGTATGACTACTGGGTTCATCAAAGGCACTCCTAGCTCCGAAGTTGAAAAGTCCTTGACTCACCTCAAAGCCTGCGCCGACCAAGTTGGACATCCGATGCTGCTCCCCATCATCATTCTCTCTTATGATCTATCGCCTGAAAACGACGAGAAACAGCGCAAGGCTCGCCACTGGCTCCGCCGTCTCGAAAACGCGGTTAGTCTGCGCAATGAAGTTGAGGAACAGGAGCAGTATTTCCAAGACGGTCTCATCGATGTCGATGGACTGAATCGTGATCTTGTCGAGTGCCATGGTAATGTCATGTGGAAGCGACCCCAAGCGTATGAAGCGCTCGTTAAGGAGATGGAAAAGGCCATGGAGAACTTCAGATACATGTGGATGACACTGGGCCCCCCTGCCGAGGAACAAGGTAAAGCTGAGCGCAAGCACCGAAAAGAAATCGACAAGCTGCATCGAAGCATGGTATCCCGCTTGGACTTTTACAAGGTCAAGCTCAAGGGTTTGGAGAACTACATTCATATAACCCTCGAGCGACTCAAGGTTCAGCGCGAAGCGGTAGGTTGCTCTCGCGTCCGTCATAGAAAACCACTAACATACCGGGCAGCTTTACAACATCATGTCGCAGCGTGAGGCACGACTGAATCTTGAGATTGCAGGAGAGCAGAGGCGAATAGCTCATGCTAGCAAGCGGGACAGCACGGCCATGAAGACATTGTCGCTCATGGGTGCCCTGTTTCTACCAGGAACATATCTCGCTTCTGTCTTTAGCATGACCTTCTTTGACTTTGGAAAGGGTTTGTAATTCTTACCCAGCTTGTAGTATTGTCTACTAACACGTGCACCTTAGATGCCGACCCTGTCATTTCCGTTGAACTATGGGTATACTTCGCCATCACAGTCCCCGTCACAGCCTTGATCGTCGGCTCTTGGATATTCATCGACAAGCGGCGCCGGGAGCAGCACAAGAAGGACGACGCAGACCTGGAGAAGAACATAGACAAAATGGAGAAGGAAATCATGTTTGCCCTGCGCAAGCGGACAATGAGCAAGGCCAACACCTGGAACACTGTCAGTCCGCCCCCGAAACCATAAAGGCTACAGTGTGAGTGAGTGAACGACCTTTTGAACGATTATTTGGAGAAAACGTTGGTTGCGACGCAGTTTTACGACTCATGAACACATTTTGATGCCATGTGTTACGATATGATATATACGACTTTACTTCATAGACAGGATTTATTAGCTTTACGAACATGATGAATAAGGCATATTTACCTATGTGCCTGTAAAAGTATGATACATTGAAATATGAATATCCTCCCACATTACAGGTGTCTGCCCACAAGCTATCCAAGTAGCAGCCACCACGTTTCGCATGTCAACCTTCCCACGGGAAATGACTATAGACATGAGTGCATTAATAAATCCCTAATTAGTCCCTCAAACTCCATGGTAGTTTGTTTACCCGAACTGGTTCTATGGAAATGAAAGAAAAAGCAAGAAAGCGTGAGCAAAAGAGTCCTTGCTTTTCTCCCCCAAAAAAGACCTTGCGCCGCCCATGTATTGTAGAAATGGAATGGTTAGATGCGAATCTGGCCTTCACTAGAACCACCAAACCATCTACGGAAATCAGGTCCAGAGCTGGATGATCCAGCACCAGCATTGCCATCGTCACCGCCCATCCATTTCGGCTTCTTCATGTCGCTGAACCACTTGGGAGCCTCGATGCCATCCATGGTGTTCTTCATGCGATGACCAATGATTTGGAAGAGATTATCGTCATCTGGCGGCTCATCATTCCAATTCGGACCGTAACGGTGTGTTGCTCCGCCACGTGTATTTGTGGCTGATGGTCGAGCAGGAGATCGAGCAGGAGTAGATGCAGCACCGCGAGCAGAGGGAATTGACAGGATAGGGGCAGATCTACCGCCTGCTGTCCCTGCTGCGCCTATTCTAGCGAGAGCATCCTCCCGGCGGTGGAAGAGGGTGTTTCCGCCGAGTTCACGAGAAATGAGGTCTCGACCTTCGCGCCAGGAGCCGGTGCCGTAGGTGGTGCCGTTCTCTTCTTCGTCGTCCATAACGTCCATGCCGACAAATATTCTCTTGACTCGACCGTAAATGCCAAATAGTGTAGCAAAGACTGGGAAAAGTACGACAACAGGGAAGAGGTCATCGAACCAGCGACCCAATGGTGTGAAATCAATCAGCTGACCGAGAAAGTGATAAAACACTGTCTTTTCGTAAACTTGACTTGACAAGAAAGTAATAAAATTGTACGAGATAGGAATGGTTAGTTTGGCCACCTGCATGGCATACCATAAGGCCGATTCGTGAGCTGTATTGCGACGAACAAGCGCTCGACCACGCCAGACCTTGACCTCAGTCATTGATATGAGGGCGGCTGCACACATGTAGCAAATCCAGAAGGACGAGATGGCCTGTCCGGCGAAGCCGACTTCAGGCTTGTCGCCAACCCAGTGGTGTACCACAGTTAGTCTGATGACGGACAATTTGGGGAACGCGACCTTGACGACTTCGGACCAGACAATACAAGCGGATGCTGCCGCCAAGAATAAGCCAAGAAGAACCTGAGCATAGGGCAGCACCTGGTAATAATAGAGATATCGGGTATATGGTGTCAAAATAACTGTCCTTTCCCACAAAGTTGCATGAGGCGACACCTCGCCGAAATCGAGCTTTTTCGACGCTGCAGAGTCCAGAATTGCCTGTGTTTCGGCCGCTTCTTGGACAAGTTCGCTCCAGGCGTTGACGTATCGAGAACGAGCATGTCTTGCACGCACATACTTTCTGGTGAGATCGGCGAGGTATTTTTCAGTGATGACATGAGGAACAATGGTGCTGTCGGAGCTCGGTCCTAATCGCGTGCTTCGAGATTGAGATTCGGGGAGGTTGGCCATTTCCTGTAATTCTTCGATCCAGTCCCGGAACGTAGCTGCACTTCCCGTCTTACGTCGTCCAAGCTCAGCTACCTGAACTTCAATGTCTTCAAGTTTTGAAATCGAATCCTCCATCTCTTCGTAAACCTTGGGCGCCTTGCTCTGAAGTCGTCGCAGTCGCCCGCTGATGCTTGCACCGCGCATGAGGCGTCGAGGTATCGATACCAAACCGTGACCCATGAGATAAATAGCCAGTATTAATCCCCAACAGTATGCGAGGGCCATTATAGTGGCCTTGATGGCGTTAAACTTGAAGCTGAAACCGGAGGAGATCCAGAAGTAGACGAGACCAATAGACCCGAACCCTAAAACGATGGCATGGAACTGCGCGTTACCACGAACTGAGTACATGAATTTGTCGTATGGTTCTCGGTATCCAGCATCGGAGTATTCGGCCAAGAGCGGTAGTATAAACCTGTATGTATTTATTAGTATGACATGCAGTGCAAACCACCAACTCATCATACCAAGTCAAGGCAAATGTCAACCAGTATGAAATGCGCCATGAAACCAGGATAACTCTCTCCGGAAGCCATATTCCCCTTGTGGCTTCATCGCCAGTAACTGCGCTTGAGGCAAGATCGATCGGAACAAGGATTACGACTATCGTTGGTAGCCAGAGGGCGAAGAAAATGGGGATGAGATAAAAGGCTGGCGTGGTTCGTAGAGGGAGATAGTATCGCAGGATTAGGAGAACGATGAGAGAGACGACGACCGAAGCGATGCCTGAAAACACCGCGGAGCCGACCGGCGACGAACTGCTTGTTATGTGTAACATTTCGAGAAGTCGAGGCGCATGGCGCACAAATTTGTAAGGATAAGATTAGAGCGAAGCCTACTAGAGTTTCAAGATCGGATGGTTGAGTGACATCTGACATGCGATACTTAGCCAGGGGCACGGGCCGTTCGGCTGAACCTGAAGATACGTACCCACCTTACGTCATTCTTATCTCCAATTCTAATACTGTACAGTTTTAGCCTGGAAAATTGGGCGTGAAATGCTAATGGTTCCCGGGTGGGCGAATCTGCCTTAATTGAATCGCGTGAGACAAGACGCGCCGCTTCAACTTAGGCGCGTTTTGGCGCAACTTTCTACTAAGCGACCACGACGTCTCAACGTGAATGTACCACAAACCACTTCGTCTCCTTCGATACTCTCGTTGTGCTCGGTCGCATTCAGATTCAAACTGGTTATCTGATACAATTTCGAATTAAGTAGAAGAAA
Organism: Fusarium continuum; assembly: GCA_013184455.1. Lineage (NCBI taxonomy): Eukaryota > Fungi > Ascomycota > Sordariomycetes > Hypocreales > Nectriaceae > Fusarium > Fusarium continuum. The sequence goes on along the minus strand of JABCKB010000063.1, from coordinate 200,061 downwards.
CGAGATGGCTGGCTTGCCAAACGCCGAGGAGTGTAAGTGTTACCTCTATCGCAACTTGAATTGCTCAACATTCAATACTGACATTCTCAAAGGGCTGGCCAACGCCAACGAGGCCATTCACATCAGTCTCGTGTCTCCCTCCGAGTCTGGTCTCCAACATGTTGCGACCTTTAACCCTCGACATACCTACTCAATTTTTGGCGAGGACGAGCAAATCTTTGGCTACAAGGACCTTAAGATCAGCCTGCGATATCGCGTTAACGACATGCGGCCGCACTTGAAGACATCCTACAGCAAGAAATTCAAGGCGGTGGGAGGACCTGAACCAGCAGATGTGGCGGCTATCCTCAAAGAGGGAAACCATCTGCCCAAGAGTATGTGATACGTCTATTGTGCGCGGGAAGAAAAAAACTAATCACGTCTAGTTGCTTTCGCCAAATCAAGCGATTTCGAGGACAGTTCCAAGCTGATGGACGACAACTGGACACCACCCGGGAAACTTCACACAACATTTGATAGCCCCGATGGTCAGTACGAGATCTGGCGCGGAAACCTCGCCGACCCAGCCATCAAGCAACTCAATAGCCGCTTGCAAATATTCGTACCTCTCTTTATTGAAGGAGGTACCTACATCGGCCAAGACCCCGAGATGGATTCAACCGAGCTCGACCTGTCTGATGCCGACCGGTGGACATTCTTCGCCCTTTATCAAAAGCGAAAGGTTGCGGAAGACCTAGAGAAGAGCACATATGTGTTTGTAGGCTACTCCACCATCTATCGCTTCTATTACTTTCAGCCACCCACACCTCCAGCATCGCCACGAGGTGATGAGTGGGAATTGCCAAAGGGCGACTTGGACCTCGGCGAACTTCCATCCAGAACAAGGCTATCTCAATTCGTTATCTTACCTCCTTTCCAGGGCAAAGGTAATGGAGCGCGACTCTACAAGACCATCTTTGAGCACTACCACAAGATTCCCCAGACCCACGAATTCACTGTGGAGGATCCCAACGAAGCATTCGACGACTTGCGAGATATCTGCGACTTGCAATTCCTTCGCGCGATGCCTGCGTTTAACAACCTGCGAGTTGACACTGAGGTCGCCATCCCCAAAAAGGGAACACTCCCAAAACTGATTGTAGGCAGCGACAAGCTCGAGACTATTCGTCTCCAAGCTAAGATTGCTCCTCGTCAATTTGGACGAGTGCTCGAGATGCACCTCATGTCTCAACTACCCGCATCAGTGCAACCAACCATGGCCTTTGACGAAGATAAACCAGCTGCAACAACGGCCGATAAACATAAAGAGAAGGTATGGAGCTTAATCGTCAAGCAGCGACTCTACCGTCACAACAAGGACCTCTTGTCTCAAATCGAACCAGTTGAGCGTGTCGAGAAGCTCGACGACACTCTTTATGGCGTTGGACTAGAGTATGCGCGTATCCTGGCCGCGCTTGATCGCTCGGAGAAGCATCCTCAAACCCAATCGACGGCCAACGGCAAGCGAAAGCTGGACGTGGAGGAGAACGAGGAAGGCTCCAGCAGCAAGAAGTCTCGAGTGGAAGATGCCTAGATAGGTATCTATGAATTGATACATGTGGGGAATGCTCGAGGGAACGGAGTCTAGTCAGGCGTTGGGAATTATATCGGACAGAAAAATGTATGATCACTTTGTATAAATCAAACCATTGCACCTATATCCCCATCTACCTATCCCACGCAATGCAATGCAAACCGAGCTCATCACCTCAACCAAAGTTAGAATTATCCTTAAAAAGCTGTCGCAAGGCCTGCCAAGTGCTATTTAATACAAGATAGAAAGAGGTTCAAGTAAAGATGCGCGCCAGTTTTGACCCAGACTCCTCAACTAATTTCGGCTCTGGCTCGTTTTGGGCTGGAATGAGGTCCAGTGACTGAGTTTCTGAATGAGTTTATGAGGCCGGCCGTGAATGAGACTTTTTAGGAAGTCCTGATCGATCGTCCTCCTTGTGGTCTATTCATTCATAGTGCGTTGCGCCCGGGAATCTCGTTCCGTTCACTCCCTCGGCTCCCTTTCCAATCTGACCCGCTACGACAGCGGCTTCACGTACAGCTCTCGAGACGGTGCCACGGACTCTGCCCTCCTCAAGGACCAGAACACCACCAATAGTGCAACCTCCAGACGTGCAAACCTTTTCTCGGAGAAGAGCAGGATGCTCGCCATTCTGGACGAGACCAGCAGTGCCCCTCATAGACTGTGTAGCCATGCGCTGGGCGTCGGGACGGGGAATTCCCATAGCGACGGCACCGTCGATAGCAGCCTCTAGCACCAGGGCGAAGAAGGCGGGACCCGAGGCACACAGAGCTGTTGAGGCGTCCATGTGTCGGGTAGGCAGGTAGACGACGTCGCCGATGCGCTTGAAGATCCAGGTGACGAGGCTCTCAGTAGCATGGTCGAGAGGAGAGTTAGGGGAAGCGATGACGGTCATGGACTCGCGAATCACGGCAGCGGTGTTGCACATGGCACGGACGATGCGACATCGACCGTCTTCTTCAGGATCCTTGGAGGGAACAGCACCGTGTAAAGCAATCTCGATGTCCTCGACAGTGATACCAGCGCATACACTGATGAGCAGTTTGCCGTGCAGCGCCTTTGAAATACCGGGCTCACTGAGGATCTCCTTGACCATCCATGGCTTACATGTCAGGAGCACAACCTCAGCCTGCTGAACAGCACTGATGTTGTCATTGTGGACAACCTTTAGAATGGAAGAGTGCTCCCAGAGCGCACCCTTGACGCGCTTGGCACCAGCAGCAGTAGCCACGCTGGCAACGAAGCGCGAGGGTAGTCGTTCAGGCACCTCGCAACTGGGAGTTGACGCTCCTGACCTGGGTAGAGACTGAAGGGGCTTGGGTCCTTGCATCTCGGCAAGCGAGTTTAAGATACCACTAAGGATTGCAACACCCATGGTACCTATGTGATTTTTAGCAGGTGAAAGAGTGATCTAGAGCATGCTTGACATGATCATTTGGCATGAGGCGCCGCTATACAAGTATGGACGTTGTGCAGTCATGTTGTGGATTTTGTCAAGCATACATCTGTAAGGTTACTACTTACCACAGCCAAGAACAGCCATGGTGAGGTCCGTACTTCCACCTGAGCCATAAGGCGTGAGAGCCATTGTGTTGGGAGACATAATGTTTGCTGTACCGGTAGTCGTAAAGCACTTGTAGGTCAAAAGTTCTGTAGAGGAGTAAAACTTTGATATAGCAGGGAAGCTAAGGTTAGTTGGTGGAGGAGGCAAAGACAGGATGGGGAAAGAGGGGAGCGAGATTGAAGAACCAAAAAGCTGGGGAAATGGAGGGAAAGGTGAGATTTATATAGACAGATTCCACATTTCAAAAAGGATCGGATCTTGTTGTTGGGTAGACTTCTTGTTTACTTATAAGTAATGCGTACTCTCAAAGGTAGAAATTTGCCAGGTACTATAACGTAGAGTGCCTTTGCTGCCCAATGCGCATCCCGCCCCGTATTCTATGGAGGAAAACGAAGCAAAAACGGAATAAGATAAGGGGTAACTCAGGTAAATACGTACGTATCTCTCTCTATCTACAACATACTAAGTTAAGTGGGTGCTATTCACCGAGAAAAGAGACGAGGCAATTTGCAGACAATCAAGGTCTCACCATATCAGGAGATGAAATCCGTCAGTGCCCTCCCGTTGGGTTCCGACTTCTTCCAGACCAGACCAGACCAGACCAGCCTTGTAAATTCCTCGCCCGGACCGTGTAAGTATAAAGTGGCCCCCCCTGTGTTGTGAGGTAATTCGCGAACTTGAGCCCCTGACATGCCCATGGGATGCTTCAGCGAGAACGCACACACTTGACAAGCTTTCACCGGCAGCCATTTTCGGTTAGAACCAAGCGATACACCTTCGGCTAGTCCGGCCCGGGTCACCTCGAGTCATTTTTGGTGTGCAAAAGAGGAATGAAGCTGAAGAAAAAGACGAAGAAGAAGAAAAAAACCGACCCCCACCAACATTGAATATGACAACGCGGGACGGTGAGGCCTTGTTATTCCCGCTCGCTCAAAGACCAAAGTCAAATTCGCTCACCTCGGGTTAGCACAGCCACAATGTGGCACATCAAATGGTTCCCTGCTCGACCCACTATCAAACCTCCATCGACAAATTGTCTGGCCTTCTCACCTACCACCAGTCCAGCTAAAACCATCTACTCGCTGTAACTATACCAAAACCAAACCTTGGGGGCCCTGTCTCGCCAGGTCCTGGCTGTGATAGTTTCAAGCCCTGACCCGTCACCCAAAGCTTCCGAGCTCCCGAGACCTGTCGCTTGACACTCCAATTTGGAACCGCACTAACAATTCTTTTGGCCTTGAGACTCATTCTCTTCTTCGCTATGGCTGATCCCTTCGAGGTGCGGATGCGCTTCACCTCTCAACTCCAGCATCTCAATGCGTCAGTAGCATCCGCCCAAAAAGCAGCACAATATGCCCTCAGATACAGAGACATGGACGAGGATTTGCATTCGTGCATCCTTGAACAACTTGAACGAGTATGTAGGACCATGCGGTCTCAGTGTGAACTCATCGCTGATCCAAATCAACAGAATAACATGAATACACGTGCCAATATCATGTACTTTATTGAGCATTTTCTCGACCTGGCACAACGCGATGGTCATTCCGACTACATTCGGATGATGCAACGGGACATTATCCGTGTCGTCGATGCTGTTGCTCCGGATGATGGGTCGGGTGCTGCTAACGTCAAAGTGGTTCGAAAGGTGAGTCGATCCCCGCATAATGGCGCACTCCAGACTTGTCCTAGATACTGTGGCTCATACTCAGCATAGGTATTGCAAGGTCTTCAAGGAAAGGGATACCTAGAGTCGCAGGCCGTCAGCCAAATTGAGGATGTTATTAAGGAGCGTGAGACGAACGCAGAAGACCTCGGTCTCGCTTCGCCAAATGGAGACGTCGAGATGACAGACATACCCCCTTCACAAACAATACCCAAGCCAGGCCGGCGCGGTGTATCCCACCAACTTGACAAGCGCCAGATTGAGCAGCGAATTGAAGAGGATCGAGAGCGTCACAAGCGTGAGCGGGAAAGTATCTGGGCTATCCCCAAGGCTGATAATGCAGAGATGAACAGGCTATGGGAGGAAACGAGTGACTTTGGGGAGGACGACGATCGTTTGCTTACCGAAGAGCTGGATGATTTCCAAAAAGAGATGGAGATGCAGTCTGGCTGTCATCATCATCAAGGGGCAGCGAATGGTAACCGTCACTAAACTGAAGCGTTACATGTCGTATTGTTTTGGCATTTCAACGGCGTCTGGATCCGAGCTTGCATTTAGGGATTGAAAGAAAAGTATTGATACCCCTCGATATGGGCATGGTTCGGTCAGTAGTGAAGTTACAAGTAGATTTTTCATAAGTTGAGGTCATAGAGAGCAGTTCATCTGAGTGATAATAATCACTTTGTAGTTCAATATGTTATCATGATTAAAAAAGGACCCGCCATTGAGTCTTTTCCAAGGGTACATATTGTTAGATACTAGTACAGATGTTTTTATACATGCAATCCAGCCATCTATCGTGCCAAGTCGCCAATCGTCGTGCCCCAGAGTGTAACCATTTTACTCCATCACCACGGTGGCGCCCAACTCTTTCATAGCGGTGATGATCTTCTCCGCATCTTCCTTGGGAACGTTCTCCTTCATCATCTTGGGTGCGCTCTCGACGAACTTCTTGCTGTCCACTAAGCTCAGGCCGAGCATGTTCTTGATCTCCTTGATAACCTTGGCCTTGGAGGCGGTCTCGAATCCTTGCAACTTCAAGGTGAAGAGCGTCTTCTCAGTGGCGGCGGGCGCGGCCTCCTCAGCCTCCTCGGCGGCAGCAGGGGCAGCAGCGGGGGCAGCAGCAGCGAAGCCTCCTATAGGCATATCGGGAATGTTGAGCTTGCTCTGTTGAAGGGCTCAAGTCAGCGATCGTGAAAACCATGCCCCTCCTCCATTGACCAATTGAGGCACAGTATAGCGTCGGCACTAACCTTGAGGCTTGAAACAAGATCAGCAGTCTCCAGAAGAGTAAGCTGGCTGATCTGGTCGACAATGGCTTCGATCTTGGGGTTGACAGGAGCGGCTTCGGTCGAGTTCCATCTCCTCGAGGCGGCCGGGGCGCGGATGAGCTGTGCGGGTGCCCTGGCAGCGCGGGCGGATCGGAGCTGGCGAGCACAGCTCTGGGCGGCGTACCGACAAGACATGGCCATTGTTGTGGTTGGGCTGGAGGTTGCTCAATTCCGAGGGTCGAAAGGGTAGTCGCGTGCGGGCGTCTGAAGGAGCGTCTTGAAGTTTTTCGAGCTGTCTCGATGTTCTGGCGGGCTAGCGGCTTAGTCACGTGTATAACTGGGTCGTGCAAGTAAAACATGGGTGGAACGATATCAAATGTCTAGGTAAGTACTCTGTATGAGAATAGCATTTACGACTTTGAAGGAGAGATTCTAATTGATGTTGTAGCGGGCTAGTAGATGTGTTGAACGGAACTGGAAGTCGTCGAAAGAATAATCGATATAATTGTCAAGCTTCAGTTGATTCTGGTAAGTTAGTTGTTCGACAATGAAAGTGTAATGACGGGTTATCAAAGGTCAAGAGACGTTCTGGAAATGCCCCAACGAGAGCGAAATTTGGAGATGGAAGAATTGTTTTGTATTACTCATGATAAGCAACATAAATTATTTAATTCAAAGCTATAATTCCACAATCTATACATCTAAAGATAGTATTGTATCTGAATTTTCGATTAATTGAACGACTTGACTAACAAGGACTAGCGCACCCGGAATTTCTGGCTGCCGTGATAAGATAAGAAAAAAAAAGTTCCAAAGAAGCAAGAAGCGGTTCTTAAGTTGAGCAACAAGCACCAGCATCGACAGTCAAAAATTCGTCGACACGAGCGCAATCATGGGAACGATTGATGTCTCGCGGCAGAGGAGGTCGCTCCTTGCGGATGCGACTGTACTGGAACATCTGCCCGCAGAAATACTGGCAATTATTCAAGACCAGTACTCGACGAAATTGCTGGATGCTGTTGCAGAGGCGGCTCTTTGCCCGCCACTAACAGAGCGTGTCTTTGCGCATTTCGAGCATGTCTTCCCAGATATTTGTGCTCGATGGATTCTCAACCCCGGAAATGAACAACAACGCATACGAATATACTCGGCATTGACACGCATTCTACCATTTGCTCCCTACCTTTCAACCTTTATCGAATATGTTTCTTCTACACCCGAACAGCCGACTAATTCCTCCTCACTCCGACTGCCACCTTTAAGACTCGACCAAGATGCTATGCCACAGGACATAGAGTTGTTATTACAGAGTCTTCTTGTTGCGTGGAGGTTGATCAGTTTCGACTCTCGCAACTTCGGCCCCCTGACTTCTGCCGCGTTGATGCAGACGCTGTTTAAACACGAGAACAAAGCCGTTCGTTATCTTGCGACCAGGATCTTCATTCAACTGCTCCATGGATCGGATTGGAAGCTTGAGTCGCTTATTCAGGAGCATATTGGCAAGAATGAGGCTATTCTCGCAGACTTTGACGGTAGATCGATTGACTATGGGTTCTTATCGTTGTACGAGCAGTCTCGAGTAAAGTCCTTCCTCACGTTGCGTCAAGAAATACAAGCTGCGCAAGAAGCCGACGAAAATGATTCTACGTGTTCACAGGCCCTTACTCCCTACGTTGTCTCTTATGGGAATGTCATCCTTCCTAGGCCCCTTGGTCCAACTGGGGAGCCCTCGAACCTCGTACTCACCCCCACAACTGTTTGCAATTTGGAACGACTAGCGACCATGCTTCGTGAATCGGACCCCGTTATGCTATATGGTCTTCCTGGTGTTGGAAAGACTGCCTTAGTTCACGAAGTAGCCAAGCAACTCGGCATGTACTCCAACATGGTTACACTGCACCTTAATGAACAGACGGACGCGAAGATGCTTATTGGCTTATATTCGACCGACTCGAAACCCGGTAGTTTTCAATGGCGCGCTGGTGTGCTGACCACAGCAGTGAGAGAGGGACGATGGGTGTTGGTGGAAGATCTTGATCGAGCTCCAACCGAAGTCCTGAGCACGTTGCTCCCCTTGATCGAGCGAAACGAACTCCTTATCCCAAGTCGAGGTGAGACAATACGAGCAGCCAGCACTTTCCGACTTTTCGCGACCGTACGAACATCACGAGGTATGAACGGCCGAGAAAACTTGCCTAGCATGGTTGGTATTCGCTTCTGGCAGACTCTGAGCACTCAGGCTCTTGCGGCATCTGAGCTTGAAGATGTTGTGGTTCAGACATACCCTATCCTACGAAAGTTCATCCCAGGTATTCTGGCAGTGTACGCCCGCCTCTCTCGGTTTGGCAATAACCCGGGTGCGTTGGCTCGGGGCCGTAATGTCATGGATCGTCAAATGACATTACGGGACCTCCTTAAATGGTGCCGTAGACTGCGAGAATGCTTGGTTGCCGCTGGCTCAAAGACGGGAGAAGAACCAATTAGCGAGACAACGCGAGACAGGATGTTTATGGAGGCGGTTGATTGCTTTGTTGGAAGCTGTCCTGACCCTGAAATTGGCAAGCAGCTCATCTTTGCAATTGCTGAGGAGATGCATCTCTCCAGAGAAAGGGCGGAACACTACGTCACCGCCAATATACCCCCTTTGGAGGAGAGCGACAACCAATTCAGAATTGGGCGCGCTGTGTTGCGCAAGAAGAAGCAATCAAACCGAGTGCAGAAATCAAAACGACCATTTGCTAGTACGGCGCATGCCAAGAAGCTGCTGGAGCAGATTGCCGTGGCTGTCAAACTGAATGAACCCGTGCTTCTCGTAGGTGAAACTGGTATCGGCAAGACCACTGTGGTCCAGCAGCTGGCCGAGTCTCTGGGTCACAAACTGATCGCCGTCAACCTATCTCAGCAAAGTGAGGTTGGCGACCTTCTAGGTGGTTTCAAGCCTGTTAACACACGGACGTTGGCGATGCCCCTGAAAGAAGAGTTCGAAGACCTCTTCTCGGCCACTGGCATATCTGCGTCCAAGAACCAAAAATACCTTGAGCAGGTCGGCAAATGTTTTGCCAAGGGACATTGGTCAAGGGTGTCAAAACTGTGGAAGGAGGCCCCTAAAATGTTCAACAAGATCGTGAAAGAGCTCGAACGGGTTCAAGCGGAACAAGCAGAGACGCGGAATGGTGATGAGCAGCCTACAAAGCGTCGGAAGACACAGTCAAAGCTACAGACACTGCTTGATCTGCGTCCACGATGGGATATGTTCGCCCGCAACCTCGAGCAATTCGACGTCCAGATCTCTGGAGGCTCTGGCAGTTTTGCCTTTTCTTTCATGGAGGGGAATCTAGTGAAGGCTGTCCGAAATGGCGACTGGGTTCTTCTGGATGAAATTAACCTGGCCACGCCCGATACTCTAGAGAGTATCGCTGACCTCTTGACCGGACCCGATGAACGGCCTTCCATTCTGCTGTCGGAGACTGGTGAGATTGAGAAGATCGAGGCACACCCCAACTTCCGTATTTTCGGCGCGATGAACCCTGCGACCGATATCGGAAAACGTGATCTCCCAGTTGGCATCCGCTCGAGATTCACTGAGGTTTATGTTTCCAGCCCAGACAAGGACCTCAAGGATCTACTTACAATCATCAAGACATATCTTGGGAGCAGTAGTAGTAAGAACGACCAAGCAGCAGATGATATTGCGCGGCTTTATCTTAATACCAAACGGTTAGCCGAGGAGAAGCGGTTAGTCGATGGAGCGAACGAGGTGCCTCATTTCAGTCTCCGAACCCTCACCCGAGTTCTGAGCTATGTTAACACTATTGCTCCCTACTATGGTGTTCGGAGAGCCCTTTATGAGGGATTCTCAATGGGTTTCCTCACGCTCCTAGACCGAGAGTCAGAAAAGATGCTCGTTCCCTTAATATCTCATCACCTTTTCGAACGCCATGGAAACTCTCAGTCACTACTTTCCCAAGCACCAAAACACCCAAACGATGGAAAGCAGTATGTACGGTTTAAGAATAAGAACCGAGACCGACAATATTGGTTGTTCCAAGGCAACGAAACTCCCATTGAGCGTGAAGATTATGTTATTACCCCTTATGTGGAACGCAACCTTCTGAACCTTGTTCGAGCTACTTCTACGAGACGCTTTCCCATCCTAATTCAAGGTCCCACGTCTGCCGGAAAGACAAGTATGATTGAATATCTTGCAAACTTCACGGGTAACAAGTTTGTGCGAATCAACAACCACGAGCATACCGATCTTCAAGAGTATTTGGGCACCTATATCTCTGGGTCCGATGGAAAACTCCGTTTCCAGGAAGGTATCCTTGTGCAAGCAATGCGTCAGGGTCATTGGATCGTGCTTGATGAACTGAACCTTGCGCCAACTGATGTTCTCGAGGCTCTAAACCGTCTCCTCGACGACAACCGTGAGCTCTTGATTCCCGAGACTCAAGAAGTTGTCAAGCCACACGATAATTTCATTCTGTTTGCTACTCAGAACCCTCCTGGTCTTTATGGCGGCAGAAAGGTGCTTTCAAGAGCATTCCGCAATCGATTCTTGGAGTTGCACTTTGATGATATCCCTGAAGACGAGTTGGAGTTTATTCTTCAACAGCGAAGCCGTAACACCTCTCCCCCCGACTGCCGAAGGATTGTTACCGTCTACAAGGAACTTTCCCGACTTCGCCAAACCAGCCGACTCTTCGAACAGAAGGACAGTTTTGCCACACTCCGAGATTTGTTTCGTTGGGCATTGCGGGAGGCTGATACGCGTGAAGAAATCGCTGCTCACGGGTTTATGCTGTTGGCCGAAAGAGTTCGCAATGAGGAGGAGCGCATTGCGGTTAAAGAAGTTATCGAAAAGGTTTTTAAGGTCAAGATTGACCCAAAAGACCTGTATTCCGCTACATTGGCTCCTGAACTGAAGCACTTCACCAACAAGGCGAACAGCCAGGGTGTTGTGTGGACCCATGCGATGCGCCGACTTTACGTCCTTGTTGCTCGGGCATTGCGTAACAACGAGCCTGTCCTCCTGGTAGGCGAGACTGGTTGCGGGAAAACAACAGTCGTACAGTTACTCGCAGAGGCTCTGAAGAAGGAGCTTCATATCGTTAACGCCCATCAAAACACCGAGACGGGCGATCTTATTGGTTCTCAAAGACCAGTTCGCAACCGCGGAGCCATTGTCGATGCTTTGGATGTAGACTTAAAGTCGGTTCTCCAGACCCTCGGATTGGATCTGTCCGGCTCATTTGAAGATCGTCTGGATCGATACAAGATGCTAGAACCCTCAGTCAGCAGTAACATTCCAGAAGAGATCCGAGAACGAATTAGCACATACGAGACAAGAAGCAAAGCTCTGTTCGAGTGGGCAGACGGAAGTCTTGTGGAAGCAATGCGAGAAGGCCACTTTTTCCTCCTTGATGAAATCTCTCTGGCCGATGATTCGGTCTTGGAACGTCTGAACTCGGTGCTCGAGCCTTCAAGGACACTTCTTCTGGCTGAAAAGGGAATCGACGACTCTTTCATTGTTGGAGCTGACGGCTTCCAGTTCTTCGCCACCATGAACCCTGGTGGTGACTTCGGAAAGAAAGAACTGTCCCCTGCGCTGCGAAACCGATTCACTGAGATTTGGGTACCCGCTTTGTCCCAGAACGAGGATATTTATGAGATCGTCAGGACAAAACTGAATGGTAACTCTAAGCAACTAGTTGAGGTCGTCGTCAAGTTTGCTTCTTGGTTCGGCGATACGTTCAGGTCCATGGCTTCGGCGCCGTTCTCTGTTAGAGAGATTCTCGTCTGGGTTCAGTTCATCAATAACTTCCAGTCTAACGAACCTATAATTTCGCTGGTTCACGGTGCTTCAACGATCTTTATAGACAGCATTGGCGCGAACCCTTCTGCCCTCCTGGCTACCGACCCCAAATCTCTTGGCCAGCAACGACAGAAGTGTCTCGACAAACTAAGCGAACTTGCCGGCAAGGAAGTTTCTGGCATTTACGAGACGCACCCGGAGCTGTCTATGGATGAGACTTCTCTCACCATTGGGCATTTCAGCATTCCACGCGCTTCCACAGGTGTCGCTGATCCTGGGTTCGCTTTCCATGCGCCCACCACTCGCCTAAATGCAATGCGAGTCCTTCGAGCGCTTCAAATGCAGAAGCCAATTCTTCTCGAAGGTAGTCCTGGCGTAGGAAAAACTACACTTGTTGCCGCATTGTCCCAAGCATGTGGCCAGCCGTTGACAAGAATCAACCTGTCTGATCAGACCGATTTGATGGATCTATTTGGTACTGATGTACCGGTTGAGGGAGCTGAGGCTGGTAACTTTGCCTGGAGAGATGCCCCTTTCCTCCAGGCCATGCAGAAGGGCGAGTGGGTGCTCCTAGATGAAATGAATCTTGCATCCCAGTCTGTTCTGGAAGGTCTGAACGCCTGCCTTGATCACCGAGGTGAGGTTTACATCTCAGAGTTGGACCAAGTCTTCAAGCGCCATCCAGATTTCCGCCTGTTCGCAGCCCAAAACCCTCACCACCAAGGCGGTGGCCGAAAAGGATTGCCTGCCTCATTCGTCAACCGTTTTATTGTTGTCTACGCCGATGTTTTCTCAGACGACGATCTGAACTTGATCGCAGCGCACAACTACCCTAAGATCTCACCACCAATGATCAGCCAACTGATTCAGTTTGTTTCCCAGCTTGATCATAAGCTTGCCGTTGAGAAATCCTTTGGGACTCAAGGAAGTCCTTGGGAGTTCAACTTGCGTGACATCCTTCGCTGGTTGAAACTCCTTGACTCGCCTGATCCCCTGCTTCACAACGCCCATGCTGATGACTTCCTTGACATCATTGTCCGACAACGTTTCAGAACGGAGCGGGATCGAGAGGAAGTGAACAGTCTCTTCACCGTTATTTCTGGCTCTTCTCCACGACAACACAGCTTGTACCATGATATTAACCCAATGTTCGGTCAAGTCGGATTGGCTCTTCTCGACAGACATCCCCATTCCCAGCCTGGGCGACTACCCAACATCGACATTGTCCCAAGACTGTCTGAGCTTGAGTCACTCATGATTTGCGTCAAGCAGAATGTTCCTTGCATCTTGAGCAGTCCCTCGGGTTATGGCAAATCCGTTCTTTTACAACATGTTGCTGCTTTGGCTGGAAAGTCTCTTGTGGTGTTTCCAATGAACGCTGATATCGATACCATGGATCTTGTTGGTGGCTTTGAGCAAGCGGATCCTCTACGAGAGGTTAATGCTTCTCTTCGAGCCCTGCAGCAGGATCTGCAAAGCTCTATCATGTCAGCTGTGCCGGAAGACATCCCTAATGTGGCCCTCCGCCTACTTCACTTGCTCGATGGATTCGCTGGCGACATTGAGTCACTTCCTGCCATCAAAAAATGTGCGGAAGACTTGCTTTTACGCGTTCCTGCCAACTCCGAGGTGGCAACTGCACTGTCAAAGGCGCTTGTTCCTCTTCAGCATTCCTTGGTGTTAGAGAATCCTCGCTTTGAGTGGCTGGATGGTGTTATTGTCAAAGCCTTGCAGATGGGACAGTGGTTGGTTCTCGACAACGCGAATATGTGTAATGCCTCGGTCTTGGATCGATTGAATTCTCTTCTCGAACCAAGCGGGTTTTTGAGCATCAACGAGCATTGCGGACCTGGTGGAGAGCCTAGGATCGTTCGCCCTCACCCTGACTTTCGTATTTTTTTAACCATGGACCCGAGATACGGCGAGCTCTCTCGAGCAATGAGGAATCGAGCTGTGGAAATTCACATTCATACACCGCCCCCGGCCCTCGACCCTTCCTACAACAGAGTTGTAAGCGTAGAAAGTAGTCTTCAACGGTACAGCACGTCTCGACAGGCGGCCGACTCCGTTTCTGAGAGTGACAAATCTGTTGAGATTGTCGAACGCACTCTCGAAACACTCTCGATTACGGATGTGTCACTTCTTCCTAGATTCGTGGATACCTTGCCGAAAAGTGATATTAGCAAGGATGCATTGAGTGTTGGTGCCACAGAGCTACTTAAGTTTCTTCGCTCGACCAACGGCGCGGACGGCGTCAACGCCGTTTCTCGTTTTTATACTTCTCTGCCTGTCCCTGCTGGACTCGATCCCGCGCAGCCATTGCACCCTCTTAACAACTTCTCTGTCACCCAGCTTTTGTCCACACCGGACCACGCACGATGGCTAGGTGCATGCCTGGAGTTTTACCATGATCTCTACCACTTGCAAAACTCCATTGAGGACCAGCGCCGCCAGGCTCAGGTTAACAAGCTGAATGCTCTCAACCGACTTCAAAGATCACTTGTCAGTGACCGTGTTGCAGCAGTCTCCAAGGACGCTACCGTCAAGCTGGCCTCTTTCCTGATTTCCACCATAAATGCAGCCAAGGAGTGGCTTAGCTTCAACTTCGTGTCCTCCGAAACATGGATGGAGCGAGTCCGCGTCCTCAGGGGCGTCGTACGCTATTTGGAGCGTACCGTCCAGCTCGCTATTGAAACCGACTTTGACGAAGCCAAGTTCCAGGCACATCTTGCTCAAGGTGCAAACTTCCTTCAGAAGCAATTGGATGCGTCAAAGGGCTTCCAAGAGCGAGAGTTTGTCAATCTTCTCCTTGATCGCTTGGGCAAAGACTTTACTGCCGGGTTCAAGCTGTCCACTGGCCTCAGTATGGAGCTGCTTTGGCATGTCTTCAGGCCCGCCCCTCTGCCTAATAAGACCGTCTTAGACCAAACTTTAGAACTCGAGGAGTTGGGCTCTAGGTTCGATGCTCTACGATGGAAGACTGGGGCATCGATTCCTGATCTGGCAAAAGCTATGGTCACTCTTGAGAAGACCTCTGGGATTCTCCGTGCTGACATTCCAAATGTGGACAGTCTTCTACAGGACCTTATCACAGAAATCGAGACTCTGGAAAGCCGAATTGGTGCTGACGAGGTTGATCGCAAGCCTTTCATGGTAGAAGAATTCGAAGCACTCCGACAAGTTTCAATGCTCAAGCCTCTGACCTCGGACAATGCAGAACTGCAAGTCTTGTCCGATATACCCATACGGGCCGGAATGATGCTTGCCAGCTCCGATGACCAAGCCGCACTCCTCCAGTCTGTGGAGAGCTTAGTTTACCAGAACCAGTTTTCTTGGGATGGCAAATTCGTGTCTTCTTTCTGGTCCAAGCTGCAAAGTCTTGGATCAGTCAACTTGGGATCCTTGGCTCTCCTTGAAGCTGAACTTCCAATTGCAGGTCGACAGATTGCAAATCTAACTCACGACCTGATGGCAAATCCTCTGACAAGGCTCAACAATGTTCTATCAAAGCTTGTTCTTGAGGTATTCAGTGCCCATGGCCAGCATCTTAAGGAGGCTGTTGTTGAAGCGACCCAGCTAGCTTCTCAGAACTCTGCAAACAACTCCCACGTTTTCGATGACCTTGTATCCCTCATCGAAACAGAGCACTTCCGCCAAATCGCGATCGAGCATCTTGTCCCTGTTTTGAAGGCTCTCGCTACTTCACAAGATGATATTCAACGGCAAGCCCGCCTTTCGGCGTTTGCATGGATTCACTTCAGCATTGGAACAGTCAAGCTGTATGTTCCGGATCGCGTTTTTGACCCGCAAAGCAGGCCCCAGATGGAGCGCGAATTTCTTCAGGAAATGCATACTCTCCTCAACGAACGAACAAACTCACTGCGGACGTTTGAGAAGTTCTTTACTGGACAAAATACGAACGAGCGCATTCGACTCCTCGAAGCAGAAGCTACAGCTTTGGGTCCTCTTCCTGAAGAGGTTCGACCAATTTACAGACCAGACCAGTCGGAGCTTAGCCGCCTACAGGCTGAGTTTTCTAACGTGCTGAAGGCTGTCACTGGCCCTACTCTGTCCTCGGGTCTGCAGATTCTTGACGATGATCCGGCTCGAGCTGCTGAGGAGCTGCAACTAGTCAAAGAAAACGTCCTCAGACTCTTGGACCGACTCTCCGCTCGTTTCGAAGCATACCAAGACATGACACGGCCCACCTCGAATCTTTTGCGTTGTCTCGTGATCGGACTTTCACTTTGCGATGCCGCCTCGGCTCGTCATTTGGCACCTGCCTCTCAACAACTTCTTGAGGTTACTCCTTTCTTGGGTGGAAGCATGTGGAATCAAAAGGATGGTGACTTCTCGTCTAGGACCTTCGAGTTCCTGAACTACATGTCAGTAGTTGCCAGTGTTGAAGGCATTGAGAATGTTGGACAACATGCTCGTGAAATGGTCTTCAAGAGCTTCCACAGCTTGTACGATGAGTGGACCAAGCGACTTGAAGCAGATCGTAGAGAGCAAGCTGCCAAGGGTAGCCTCTATCGCTTCCGAGGCTCCCAGGAAGACGAAGAGGAGGTCGACGCTGAAGAGTTTAACGAGCTATTCCCAACCTTTGACGACGAAGAAGCCGCTAATATTCTTGCCGCCAAGAAGCAAGACGAAGTCCGTGATCAATCATTGCGAGTCGCACAGATTCACAAGGATCTCTTCCTTGATCGACAAGATTTCGCTTCAGCTCTCAAGGGGGCGTATCAATCCGTGGGAGACAGGATCACATCCGAAACTATCGATCATAAGAACATCGATCGTAGCCTGACAAACAAAATGCTTGCTGGCACCATATTCTTCTTCAATGACAAGCTCGATTCACTTGTCTCATCTACCGTGGAAAAGTCATATAACTTCTACACAGATCCCAATGTCCCTGAAGCTCGTCAACTCGTTGCCCTTATTCACAAGATCAAGGCCCGATTCCGTGAGCTGCAGTTGGTAGATGAGATCGGACACATGCAACCGTTGGTAGATGTTATTCAGGCATGTGACAAGGTTCTTGACCTTGTCCATACTGAGCCACTAGCCAAGATCCTCCCAAAGGTCGAGTATCTCCACGGCCATGTATACGAGTGGCAGTTTGGTGGATGGGCAAGCAAAGTCTACGGCGTTCTTGCCCTTCATAACCTGCTCACTGATACGGTCATCCGCTGGCGGCGATTGGAACTTTCAACTTGGGCTAATCTCTTTGATATGGAGCAGAAAAAGTGCCAAGACGACGCCTACTCATGGTGGTTTGTGGCCTATCAAGTTGTCATAGCCGTTCCTTTGTCTTTGGTTGACGTCCCCAACGAGATGGAAGAGTACGCCGCTTCTCTAGTTTCGAGCCTAGAGATGTACTTCTCGACTGCTATTGTTGGTCAGTATGGCGCTCGTCTGGCCCTACTGCGGCAACTCCAGAGCCATTTGAAGCTGCTTGCTGAAGACTATCCAATCCTGAAAGGCGTCCAACACTCCTTGTTCAACTTTATCCAATATTATTCCCGGTACGAGAAGGTAATGGATGAAGCCATCCATAAGGGACGCCTTCCCATCGAGAAGAAAATGAAGGACGTTCTGCTTATGGCTAGCTGGAAAGACACAAACATCAACGCTCTCCGAGAGAGTGCTCGCAAATCTCACCAGAAACTCTTCCGAGTTATCAGAAAGTTCCGCGGTATTCTTGGCCAGGAGGCAAAGCAAATCATTGAACAGGGTCTCCCTGACCAAGATGTAAACAGTGCAAACCATGTCGAGAAGCAGTCCACTACTGCTGTTGTTCCAGCAGAAGTCTTTTCCAAGCTGAGTGAGACCATGCCTGGGTGGATCGATGGCCATAGACGGCTTGCCAATGTCTCAAAGACAGTTTCTGTCATGCGCAAGGTCTCCGACAACTCAGGAATGATCAGCAAAGTACCTCGAATTATCGAAGATTTCGTCTCTAGTTTGAATGAGTCAATGGCGGAACTGCGGAAAGAAACCCCCCCGTTCTTGAACGACGAGAACAAGAATCAGGTCAAGCACTTAAAGACAAGAAAGAGGAAGCTGTTCGCAGACACCTTGCGCGACCTTCGACAAATGGGTCTCAAGCACAACCTTGGTCAAGATAAGCTTGCTGAGCAAAATTCGCTATCGGTGATCTTGTCGTCAATTCAACCAGTGCAGCTTCCTGAGGGCACTTCTCCAGAAGCCATGGACTATTATCTGCACAAGATTCTTGACCTCGCCCCCAAGGTTAGGGCGGCGTCTAGAGACCACTCTGAAGACCTCACTAGCGCCGAGATTGCGCGAAGTATTGGCTTTGTTGAGGGATTGCTCAACCTTATCCTTGAACAGAGAAAATTCATCTCCTCTGGGGCCTCCTCGCTGTTGTTGCTCAAACGATCCACAGCTCAATTCAATACTCTTGGCCTTGTTCAGGAGCATGGCGCTCTTGTTCGCAAGACTGCAGCATCCAACTGGACACGCCTTCTCCCTTGGTTGGTCAAAATTCTTCAGCACGCCATCCGCCTTATTGAGATTCATGAAAAGTTGGGTGGAACGAAGCACCTTGTAGTTCTCGAGCAGCTGAAATCATGGTCTGGACGGTTCGAGTCACTCCAGACTTTAACCGTCGGTTTGGAACAACTTCCGGATAATCTTTCTTCTGAAGCGGTTGTCCGGGCTGAGGCCAGCTTTTCTAGCGAACTAGATAGCTTCCGCGCCAGCCTCGAAGAGTTGAATAGGGAGCAGCCGAAGCTCTCATTCGTTATCACGCAGATTATTGGTTGGACCAAGATCACAGAGGAAGCTTCAGGTCTGATATATGACAACGTGGAACTGGCTACATTTGCCAATGCCATCTCAACACTTTGTGATAAGGTCCTGGTCGCCATTGAGGGTGCGAAGAAGGCTGCACGAGAGATTCCGCGAAATGAGGAGGAACCTGCGTGGCTTGCCACCCATAGTGATGGTTTTGTAAATCTATTTGCTAAGCTCCGCACTGCAGAGGTTGAGAGGAGTGTGACCAGCTGCATCAACATGCTGCAGCAGATTGACCTCAAAGAGAAGCATCTCAGCCAGGCAGCCATGAGTCTCATGACTATCGCTAGTCCAATACTGAGCGAGTATGTCGACTTCTCCCTGCAGACTTTGATGCAAGTCGTCAACATACACAGCTCGATAGCATATATGGCCTATACCATGACCAAGACCTTCACTCAAATCTCCTCTCAAGGATTCTGCACACCCCAAGAAAAGTCTGATGAAACCTCTGGTGAATCTGGCAAGGTGGAATCTGGAACTGGTCTTGGTGACGGAGATGGTGCCGAGGACATTAGCAAGGATATTCAACCCGATGAAGACCTCTCTGAGCTTGCGCAGGAAGCCAACAAGGAGGAGAATGGCGAAATCGAAGACGAAAAGGACGCTGTAGACATGGCCGATGAAGAGCTCGAGGGAGATATGGGCAGTGTAGATGGTGCTGAAGACGACGAGAAAGGATCGAAGAATGGAGATGAAGAAGAGGAGGAGAATGACATGGACGAAGAAGCTGGAGAGGTAGATGACCTCGATCCCACTGCTGTCGATGAGAAAATGTGGGATGGAGACGATGAGGAAAAGGCCGAAAAAGACCAGCAAGGAGAGAAGGCCAAGGGGCAGAAGAAGGATGATGAACAGATGGCAGCTGATGAAGATGCCAAGAAGCAGGAAGGCGAGGAACAGCCAGATGTCGATGATTCTGGTGAGCAGGAGGCAGAGGAGGAAGAAGCTGGTGCTGAAGAGGAGGATGTCAAGACACAGGAAGAGATGAACAAGCAAGAGCAGACCGCCCAGGAGAACGATACCCTGGCACTCCCTGAGGATATGGAACTGGATCTCGACGACGACCACGAGTCAGCGTCAGACAGCGATAACCTTGACGATCTGTCAGACATTGAAGAGGAGAAGAAGGCGGAGACTGAGGACCAGGAGATGGGTAATGACGAAGAGGAAGAAACTGACGATGTCGCCGCTCAGGCTCAGCTTCAAGAGGAAGCTGGAGAGGAAGCCGAGATAGAAGAGGATGAAGAGATACCCGAAGAAAAAGCCGGCGGTATGGATGAAGTCGATGAGGAGGTTCAACCCGAGGAAGAAGAGAAGGCAGACGAACAGGAGGAGGCTACAGACCAGAACCAGCCGCCCCAGGATAACGCTACAGCTGATACAGACAACGCTGCGCCAAGCGATGTTAAGAGCTCTGGCCAAGACCAGAACGCCGATTCAATGGATGTCGACGATAACTTCCAGAACAATGCTGCCCAGCAAGAAGATGGCGAGATGGGAGAGGGCGCCGCTGATCAAGACACAAGCGCGGGAAACAAGGGATCGACGTCTCAGTCAAAAGAGATTATGGACAAGGCCGAGCAGGAGCAAGACAAGACAGACTCGGCCCGCAGCGATCCGTTCAAGAAGCTTGGCGACGCTCTTGAGCGTTGGCACCGACAACAAGAGGATATCAAAGATGCTGAACCCTCCGAGGCCAACGAGCAAAACGCACCACAGGATTCAAGCGCCGATCAAGGCCGCAAGGAATTCCAGCATCTTCAGGACGATGAGACCGCTGCGGACACGCAAGCTATGGGAACTGCGGACGATGAACAAGTACAGCCCATCGACGAGTCCATGGCTATCGACGAGGAGAAGCAAGATCCTACAAGCCGCTTGATGGATGAAGACAAAGACGAGGCCGAGCAAGACCTCGACAAGATGGACACTGCTGACTCGGCCGAGGTACCGGATGCCAGCAAGCAAGATACAGACAAGGATCAGGATGATACGCGCTCAGGAGTCAAGACACGCCAAGGCAATTATGATCGTGAGCTCAGTCCTTCAGAGCAAGAGGTCCGATTAGAGGAAGAGGATGAAGATGAGGCAGACATTCAGGAGACATCGACTCAACTCTCTACAACACACATCTCGGACGAAGAGCGACCACTCCGGGATTTTGACGAGTCCATGAAGCAGTGGACTGAGTTCCAGACCAAGACACATTCCCTCTCTTTAGCCTTGACATCCCAACTACGCCTCATTCTCACACCTTCTCAGTCGACCAAACTCTCTGGTGCTTTTCGTACCGGTAAGCGGCTCAACATCAAGCGCATCATTCCATATATTGCATCGAGCTATAAGCGGGATAAGATCTGGATGCGACGCAGCATCCCGACGAAGCGAACCTACCAGATCCTGCTCTGTGTCGATGACAGTAAGAGTATGGGTGAAACATCCTCGGGTACACTGGCAATGGAGTCTCTGGTAATGGTTTCACGTTCCCTTACCATGCTAGAGGCTGGACAGGTTGGTGTCATGGGCTTCGGCAGCGACGTTTTCACGGCGCATGGCTTAACAGAGCCTTTTGCTTCGGACGCTGGAGCCAAGGTGATGCAGAAGTTCAACTTCTCTCAAGATCGTACCGACATTGCACTGCTCATTCAGCGCACCATCGAAACATTCAGACTGGCACGACAGCAAGGAGGCGGCAACTCTGATCTCTGGCAGTTGGCGATGATACTCTCCGACGGACTTACGCCTTCTTCAGCTCACGACGGCATCCGTAGAATGCTGCGAGAGGCGATGGAAGAGCGCATCATGATTGTGTTCATCATCATGGACGACACTGGCAAGAAGAAGGGCGACAGCGTGCTTGAGCTCAAGGAAGCCAAGTTTGTCCAAGACGGCGGGGAGAGCAAAGTGGTGATTGAGAGGTATCTGGATACGTTCCCATTCCAGTATTACTTGATTGTCCATCATCTCGAGGAGCTCCCAAGCGCCCTGGCTGGTCTGTTGCGGACATGGTTTGCCGAGGTCAACGCCTAGTGATTTAAAGGGGTGATTTCGCACATACAGCAGTGGTTCGTAATACAGTTGCATATACTGGAGTTTAAGGGGGGTTTGAACATCATCTCACTCGGTCAATATTCTTGAGAAAAACAGGGGAAAGCATTATATCGGTTGGGGATAAAAAAGTAGTTTAGACGCTACCTAGGTAGTAATTTGATTTGATTCATTGTTAAAAGGACCAGACGTTTCCCGCGCTATTGGATGGCATTCCTTCTGGCGGAGTGGAGCGCTGCAGACCCCTGACCCTTACCTGGACAAAATTCGTCCACTAATAAGATCCCTCACAGGGTCCCCGGCCGGCTAATGCCGATCTCCCCACTCTGCACTGCCGTTCCTCTGCCCCGCGCCGTCCTTGTGTTAGTAATCAGCTAGCTCCCCTCTTTAAACTTAGCCAACCTCTCCAAGTCTCTCAGATGCCGAATGCCGGCCCAAGAATTTGACCGAGACTTTAGAGTTGATAAGAAGCGCGCTACAAACGTATTCGGAAGTACGGATAACTTACTAGTTCTTTCTTCAACAACTCTAAACTTTCCCCTTCTTCTTTCGGTCCTCCCTGTGGCTATGCAAGTTCTCTCATCAGTCCTTGTTAGACGTGGTATATCTCGGGCTGCGACGGCAAACGTCAGCAGCGGCTCAGCCACGGCTCGGTTGGTTAGAGTATCTACAGGAGGAACCGTCGCAACTCGTTCTGATTCTCGATACGCATCACAGCAGATACGCACCATGTCTTCACCAGCGCAGAGCGAGCTGCGGTTCAGTAAGTCATGGATGGATGGACTCACAGGAGGGGCGTGCTGACACTTGGTGATTAGAAAACCCAAGGATATTGTACGTCTGAATACCAACTTACCCCGAGATTCAGCGTCTAATCGAGAATAACATAGCGTCTGCGACATTCAAGAAAAGTTTCGCAATGTCATCTACGAGTTCGAAAGCATGTGTGTCCTCCTCCTCTCCGTCCAGTCAACACCGCATCCAACTCACCTCCAACCTACAGCGTCCTCACCACCCAGAAACTCGTCAAATTCGCAAACTCCCTCTCCGTCCCTGTCGTAACAACAACCCAAACATCAGCCAAGCTCGGTCCCACGGTTCCATCTCTCGCCCAGCTCCTCCCCTCGACGCCCCACGACAAGACGCGCTTCTCCATGTATATACCCTCAGTCACCGCCGATTTACCCCCGAGCTCCGAGATCGCCCTCGTCGGAATTGAGTCTCATATCTGCATCACGCAGACGGCGCTCGACATGCGTGACGCGGGCCATAAGGTATACGTTATCGCTGACGGCGTGTCAAGCTGTAATCCGCGCGAGGTGGGCATTGCGCTGGACAGGCTGCGCGCTGAGCCTGGGATTACGGTTACCTCGAGTGAGAGCTGGATGTATGAATGCGTGGGGGATTCATCGCACCCTGCGTTCAAAGGCCTTTTTGGTGTTGTTAAGGAGTCAATGGCCGACACAAAGAAGGTATGGCAGGCGTTACCCCCCGAGTCCAAGATCCAGGCACGGTGACATGTTTCATGCTTCATGATACCTAGAATAAAGAGTCATGCTCTCTCTACATAGAACTGAACAGTACAAATATCATTGTTTTTTGCCAAATTGGTCTTTTTATTTATTGGATAGCATAGGATCTCAATATCCATGTTCTCGAGAATTTTCTTTCTTTTTTCTTTTTTTTCTTCTTTTTCTTTGTTCCTCTCTTTTTTCTCGTGTCTGGTCATTTCTCACATCGAACCGCCATTATCATTATCATCCCCTGTTCTGTCTGAGGAGTTCATCGACTCCCAACGGAGGGTCTCTCCTGCAACTCTAGCCGCGCCTGTGGTCCCCGATGGTGCAGAGCATAGGCATCAAATAGCCATCGAGTTTACAGGCTAAGAAAGAAAAGGACAATACGGGGCAAAGATCGCAAACCACCATCGAAGGGAGTTCTTTACTCTGAACCTGCAGCTGTCTTGGGCTTCGATGTTGGTGTCATCCACGAAAACGCCGAAGCAACTCCGACAGGATTGGCAGACCTAGGTAAGGTGTTGTTGTTGGCATTGCGTCCTTCACGATTTGCGGGTGGTAGTGACTGTGATTGCGATTGCGATTGCGCCTTGTGTTCACCGCCCATACTCACCACGCGCTTGGCCTCCCATCGATTGGCAGGACTCGCACCATTCTCTCCAACGCTCACCTGGCTCTTGCGTCGGCCATCTCCAAAACCTTTGGATGAAGCTGGAGGATCGTACGATGAACCCGTCCTTGAAGTCGACTTCTGAGGCTTAAGGACTTTCATGTTGCGACCCCGACCGGCAGGCTGATAACCGCTCAATGAACCATCTCGATGCGAACCATCTACTCCGTTACCCGATCCATGGCGCCAAGATCCCCAGATACCAGAGGGTGGCTCTCGTCGGGAGATCTCAGGTGCAGCCTGTCCAGCTGGACGTTCTTTATCACTTGTCTCCTCACTGTTAGCAGCCCTGCGAGACCTCTCACTCTCTGCGCCAGACAAGCTACCTCTAGAGCTGGGGCGCTTGCCGAGGGCTGCCTCACTTGCCATCGGCGACATTTCACTTCGAGACTCATAATCCTGAGGAGGAGGGTGTTCCATGTCCGGAATGCTTTCCTGGCTGGCCTGACTGAAATCACCAGAGACGAAAGGTGCAGCGTTGGCATTCAGCTTGGGCCTCTCGGGGATCACGTTGGTGGTGCAGATATTGCGGAACACGGTCTCATCCTCGGGGCGGACAAAGGGAACCTGAAGTCGCTCTCGCTCATCGCCACGAAGGGTCATGGTGTTCTGAGAAAAGAGGATATCCGCAGAATGGGCTCTCAGGGCATCGCTACCCAGGTAGATGCGAATTGCCTTGCGATCCACGGCCTGGGTAGGCTGCTCCGTGATTCCGGGGACCTCAAAAAACACAGTGATCGAAGGGACTGGCCCCCGAGGGCTGCTGGAGCGGCCGCCGTGATGCGTGACGACGGCCTCTGCGAAATACACGTTCAACCTTACTCGATAGATACCATCGACGTCACGCTGAATCTCGTCCACTAGATCCAGCTCTCTGAGCAGAGAATAGTCAACCGTAGACTTCTGCGAGCCACTGCAGACGTCTGCATAGAGGAGGGTGGAATGACCGAAGTTCGGAGTCAGCCAGCATCGCACGATTGAGGGTACAGTGCCGAGAACGAAGAGTGCCGGAGGGGGTCCAGGTATGTCAAACGAATCGTCGTCGTCGTCGTCGCCAACCGCAAAGTTGTTGTCGAGACCTAAGCTGCTAGCTCGGCCAGAAGCAACGGAGTGGTGAGAGTGCACTGAATGCCCAGCAGAACTGTGTCGTCCATCCGACTTGTGAGACAACGAACGCTCCATCATAAGACCGCTTCCAGGGCGGACAGGACCAAAATCTCCCGAGTGGCGATTGCTTGGGCCACCCCAGCTAGACCCGTGCAAGGCGCTCTCGTCGAACCGAACACTATTAGCCCGCGAAGCAGCCCCTCGGCGAACTGGCTCTTCTTCCGCTGGTCCAAGATGAAGAGATCCCAGAAGTTGCTCGCCTTGATCATCCAAGTCATCAAACATATCGTTGTGTGAAACAGAAACAGGCCCTAAAGAAATATGAGAATGAAATCTATGGTGGCAGGTGGTTAACTCACCTGTCTGGGGTGTGCCACTCAAGACGCCAGGGAAAGGAGAGTTCCAGACAGACTTGAGCGCGGCATCATCCGCCTGTCTCTTTTCTAATCGTAAAATTCGCTCGGCATGATTGCTCTGGGTGTATTGTACTTGCTTCACTTCCATCTGTAGGCTGTACAGATCTTCGCGAGAAACGGGGAATCTGGGATCCATCCCCAAAGCAGGCTTCGACAATATGACGCCGGGACACAGTGTAAAAACGACTAACAGATTGCAAGTTGCGGGTAGAACACGTGGCAGCGAGTTCAGGGTGAGGGGGTTCGGGTGACGAGAGAAGGAATTGAGGATGCTGGCAGGAATTAATGGTAGACAAACCAATGGGCTGCAACCGTACAGCATGAGCTTTTGATTCAGCACAGCTTATGTTTGCCCATTAAGCAACCTGGCACTTCTGACCTCGATCCCCAGTCAAGAATTAGTCCACGAGGTCCTCCCTCCCCGCCACATCGCCTGGTGCAGACCACAAGGTCCCCGGCAAGCAGTGTGCGATCTCGAAAATCGCTTAGTTTTTCTAGACAATAACTTCCGAGTATGGCGATAAACTAGTGGCCAGGAATATGATTCGATAGATAGAGCGGCAAAATAATGGCTTCAGCTCCCAAGTATGCGATCTGAAATCGAAATAGTCGTGAACGCAGTGCTCAATCGGACGTTGATCCGTCGCGGGTGTCGTCAGTTGAATTACTGATCGAAATAGAAGTTGTATTTCGGATGGGCTAAGAATATAGGCGTCGCACTTGACGAAAAGTAAAGATCGAGAGATTGTTCGGGCGTTGTTGCAGGCTGATCTTGATATGAGCGATGAGGGTCGAGTTGACTGCGTATGGACGTCGCAAAGCGGGCAAGAAGAGATGGGAAGCGATCTGTATTCGTGGTCGGTTGCGTTGAGGAGATGTAGAAGCAGTAATCGGGTATCGTGCGTGTTATTTAATAGTTCTTGGCGCACTCAAGATCGTGAAAGTGTGTTGAGAGGAGGAAATAGGACGAATTATCAATGGGTAAGGTCCTAAATAACGTTTCGAGGTTGAATTGGAATGGGTCCGAGGGATGAAGCGACTGGAGGTGGAGGGACGTAGTTGAGACGGGCGCCCTCGCGCTAACGTGGCGGCTCCTCTAGCGCTTGTGGCGTGTTAAAGTCACCCATGGATCAGGGGGAGCTAGCCACTAGTCTCGTCATGATACAGGAGTGCAACTGGCTGGAGGCTGTCCTACGTAATGCTTATTCAAACAAAGAGGATAGTAGTTTGTTCAATTCACTGATGTTCATCCCAGCCTCTTGTACATGTGACTTGATGAAATGGAGAAAACACACGGAGTAATTGTATTCCATTTATCAGTTGGTCACAGAGGGGCTATGTACTTCATGGTGAGGTATGATCGTCTTGGCAGAAGTGATTCTCTGGTTGATAACAGACACAAGCACGCTCTTTACCATTTAATGAGTTAGGCCACGCTCAATGCTTGGTGAACTCATGTCTCATGAGTCTTAAATTTGATGGGTCCACATATTTATGCCTTCTGATCTAATCGCCAGTGTTCAGGTCAGGCTTAAGCTCGAGCAGATCTCGCCAGTCTGGGATCACGAAGCCCCTGCGATCCTCAGCCGGAAGACCGTGCCACTCCTTGCCAATGAAGGGCTTGAGAGTCTCATAAAACACTCGATATCCTGATCCGCTCATATGAAGGCCATCATGCAGGAGACTGTCGAGACCACCCTGCTTGCCGTTCCCAGGGTCACCCAGCCACGCTCCGCCAGGCGTATAGTCTCCAGGGGCAAGAGAGATGGCCTTATCCATCTGAGCCTTCCAGAGATCGACAAGAATCACTCCAGGATTCTCTCGTGCAACTTCACGAGCAACCTCGGAGTAGGCAGCGCTGACAGTAGACTTTCGAATTGCTCCCAGATGGCCATTTTCTATAGATCTGGGTGTCGTCTTGATCTCGTCCAGAGGAGGTGGAGTCACCAGCAGGATCTGAGGCTTGTGAGCAGTGATGCGTGGGTGGTTGACGATATTTGTGAGGTTTTTCTTATAACGGTCAATGGGCACATGCTGCTTGGTGATGGCATCCGGGAGCACTGCATCATTGGCCCCGAATAGGAGGACCTAAGCATTGTCAATTATAACATCCTTGACTACCACGGCTCTGAATGTGCTTTACCAGATAGTCCAGCTTGGGCGACGAGGCAGTTCGCTCTGGAAAGATTTCGGGGAGATAGTTGAGGGCGATATCGGTATTGAAGCCTGAGTAACCTCGGTTCACAATGTCTAAACGTCGGATGAAATCTGAGTGATATGCTAGTCAGATTTGCCCATTTTAAGTGTACTTCAAGGGAGTTTGCTACCGGTTTGCAGCGCAGCTTGGAAAGAGAAGCCCTCCTGGAGATCTGAGCACTGTTGAAACAGAGAGTCTCCGAAGAGAACGACCTGAGGAACTGAAGACTGTGATATGTGAGTATTTCCATGCTCATCTTGAGAGTTGAATATTTCTTACGGCCATGTTGCGGTTAAGCTCTCGCTGAGATTGCGCGAATTGCGTGAGATTTTGAATCCTGTCAAATGGCGAGCCTCTTGCGAGTTTAACAGCCTTCAAGATGCGGTTAAATAGAACTACAAGTCACTGAGGAACTTGCGGCCAAAGTTTTTTTGTTTTTGTAAGAATATGTCCCACAGGTTTCTTAAGTGCTTTTCGAAGGCCGCTGTGGGGGTTTCGAGCCAATAATGTATCTCGATAGTTCAAGACGAAGAGGCCAGAGTGGACCGAGAGACGGCTACTCTTGTGCGAATAGGCAATGACTTATATTACAGAGTCTCATGGTACATAGTTGGGCACCTGAACTGATACAATAGAACTATGGTATGCTCGCTGTGAATATTAAATCGATATGATTGTTAATTGTAGTAGGTCGACTGGACACATAGACCAGGAGCTTCGACATTGCGTTGATAAATTATTTAATTTGATAACTTGGTTTGAATACTCATCAGGAATACTTAAGACTTAAAACAAATACTATCTGCCAATCCACGTAAAGAAATTATCTCAGGAACTGCGTGGAAACATCATCACTAGTTTGGTGGGTAGAGATCGTGCCAGTGAGTTGAGATGGTGGGGCAGGACGAGAATATATATACAGTACTTGTCCTGCTGAGATTGTAAAAGGTGCCAGTCATATTCACAGACTTCTCTTCAGGTCAGCATAAAGTTAAAGTGCTTATATATAGGCCTTATCACGACCATCCTTTTTTTCAGCTATCATCTTAAAAGCTTCTTTCTTGTGGCAACAAGTTAACGGCCTGCGTATTCTTCGACCATGCCTGGTATGTGGGGTGCGTGTGGAGACAGAGTTCTTATCGATAACAAAGTTAGTCCCTGGTCCTGCTTTTTTCTGTCGCCAAAAAATTTCCAGGCCTGCCTCACTTTGATGCCATCACCGACCTCCATATCCAAATTCCCCCGCCATCTACCGCCCAGAGCCTGAGGTGCAGCCCTTGTAATCATGGCGACCTCTCTCGCTGCTCAATTGGCGCAGGTGGCCGCCAATTCGAAGTCGACTCTGAATGTGAAGGCGCAAAAGGCGGCCCATTCCAAGTCGCTAATCTGGGAGCCTCGAGTCGCCGCTACCCAGAGCTACCAAACTCTTTACGCCACCTGCTTCCAGGGATTTGAGGAGCTTTGCCAGCTCGATGCTCGATTTACGCCCTTCCAGTCTACCATCTTTAGCGAGGAGAGCCAGAACCAGGATCGCACGCTGCTCACAGCCTCTGAAAATGAGGAACTGGACCGCCGAGTTGAGGCCTTCCTGCGCCTTGCGGGTAGCCGCCTCAGGCTGATGCCTGCGATCAAGTCTATTGAATGGCTCATCCGAAGATTCAGGTAAGGCAGAGTCGCGTTTGCCAGTGCGAGAGATCAAGCTAACACCACACAGAATCCACGAAGAAAGCACACAGGCCCTGCTGCTTGCTTTCCTACCTTACCATTCGATTCCCGCCTTCGCGACTCTTCTGTCGATTCTGCCGAGCAAAATCCCTCACGGCTTTCGCTTCCTCGACCCCTACATCCGCTCCGTTACTTCTCCTCCTCGATCAGTCCTAGTCCGCCAGGCCGTTCAGCACCCTGCATTCTTAACTCTCGTCTCCGAATACACCCTCGAATCATGCCGAATGCAGTACAACTATCCCGCCCTGATCTCTTTCTGGGCTGGCATCATGACGGAAGCAGTCAGTGGCATCTTGGATAAGACTAGGTCAGGCCGAGCCACTGTTCAGAGCGAGAACGATCAGGCTTTACTTCACCGGCTGGGACCCGTCTTCGCGGAATCCTTGGTCATGAAGAAGGTTCCCAGTATTCAAATTGCCTCTTACATGGCGATAGCGGTGTTTGTTGCCAAGGGCAATCTTGAGGACAATGCTGTCACTGCATTCATGGACCAGACGGTTTATGGCTGGACCAACGAGACTGTGCGCCCTGCTCTTGTTTGTCTCGCTATCCTGGCGCAGTACCGATCAGCCAAGCAAATGAGCAGCAAGACTACCAAGGCACTCATGAAGGTTACAGATATCGGAAACCTTCTTGTCGAGATTGGCCAGGAGCGTCGGGTCGACAAATTGGCCAACGGCCTTTGCCTTGCACTGATTGAAAGACTTACCAAGAAGGGTGATGCTCGAGGTTTGGCAACTATCATTACTGTCTTGAGTAGCTCGATTCTCAAGGACAAGCAAATCGCCGTTGTTTTTAAGTCGCTCATCTTGACCGCGCATCGACTCAACGACGACAACGACGAGGACGGAGCACTTCGGCGAGAACTCGGCTCAGCACTCATCACTTTGTCTCAGAACACGGGCAAGTCCGGCGACACCATCCAGTCGGTCATTGAGGATGTGAAGTTCGATATCGAGGAACTAGAGATGAAGCTCGACCTTTCATTCCGCTCGCGAAGACTACCCGACACGATCAAGGATGACGAAGAGATGGCTGATGGTAGCAAGGAAAAGAAGGCGCCCCAGGATCTCAGCCTGCTGCTCAAGGAGCTATCTGACCGATCTGATTCACTCTCGCCCTGTCTTCTGCCCCAGCCTGGCGAGATCTTCGACGAATTCAGCCATATCTTCTTTTCTGTGGTTTCTGAGAGCTCCCGAAATTCTGATTTGCTTTCCGAGTTTGAGTTGAACCCCAAGCTTCACCGACAGTCGGCCTTCAAGGACTGCACTTACTTCAGTTTCTTCATTCGCATTTGGAGCGGCCCTTACCCCGCGTTGGCTCGTGTTGCGGCATTGGATATGGTCAAAAAGAGGCTCAAGGCTGGTGACGCAGGAAAGACTGACCTTCAGGCTCTGCTCCCTTACTGTATTTCAGCACTCGGCGATCCTTCGAAGCGCGTCCGTCAAGCCGCCGCTGACTTGATCACCGTTCTCACTAGCCTTTACACTCCCCCTGTTCCTTCACAGGGTTTGGATCTCTGGGGCGAGGAGAGCCTATACGGAAAGTCCAAGGAGATGGCTTGTTTAACCTCTGATGTTGTCGCCAAGATTCTGCACCTTCAAATTCTTCCCACCGTTGAGGAGTGTGTTATGGATCCCGAACATGTTACTGCCGTGCTCCGCACCGCGATTGAGCAAGGCAAATACCAGTCTAAGCCTGACCCTGCATTGGACAAGAAGGACCACTTATCCCAGCCCGGAAGATTGTCTTTCCTACAATTCCTTGCCTCGCACGTCATCAACACGCCTTTGATTCTAGTGAAGAGCAGACTACTGAAGACTATCAACGAAATCCGAGGAGTCAGTACTACAACAAGGACGCAGCTTCTGCTTCCTGCCCTGCAGTGGTGGGGTGGTCTGAGCGAAGAGGAGGCAGCTAAGCTCTGCAGTTCCGAGCGCTTGGAGAAGTCGGATATGGACACATGTTTTGTTGATGTCGTGGTTCCGAACGACATTTCAGGACTGGAGTTCTTCTTGGAGTTCCTCAGGGAGCCGGAGCAGAGAGAAAAGGCCGATCTTATCCGTGCTATTTTTGCTCGTATCAAGAAGATGTGGTCTTCAATGAAACCTGGTGTCAAGTCCATGGCCGCTGAACAGCTGCTGGAGCTTTCACAGGAGTCGACGGTCTCAACTGACACCAAGTCTGTTGTTGCCGCCGAGGCTGCCGATTTGTTGAGAAACGTACGACTTACTACCGATATTCTTAGCTACTTCCTTGAGTCTATTCAAACTGGAACCAAGATGATTACTGAGCCTCCACCGAACAAGCGACGTCGAACGAGCTCTTCTGGGGGTGATCGTGGTCTCATCACACAAGTCACTCCCGAACTTAGCCAGGCGCTGCGAAAGGTCACATTCGTTCTGCAGCTGGTTGAGAACTCCGAACCAGTCGAGCATCCCGACCTTTTGGGTGGCCTGTTTACTGCCCTCTCTGAGCTCCAGCACCTTAGGACGGTTGTTGGATCTGAGTTGGGCTACCTGCAGAACCTCATTCTTCGAAGCCTTCTTGCAATGATGCCAGCTTACAAGACAAACAAGAAGCTCAGCATTGACAGCTCCGGCGGCTATGGTGATTTGCTTGTTAACTGCATTCAAAAGTCTTCTAGCCCTGTTGTCCAGAATGCAGCCCTTCTCTTAATTGCCAGTCTTGCTACCACCGCCCCGAACTTGGTTCTTCATAGTGTTATGCCCATCTTCACTTTCATGGGTACTTCAGTACTTCGCCAAAGCGATGATTACTCTGCCCACGTGGTGTCTCAGACTATCAAAGAGGTTATCCCTCCGTTGATTGAGTCTTTGCGTCAAGGACAGAAGAGCCCTGTTGCTGGTGCCTCTGACATCCTTGTGAGCTTCACCACCGCTTACGAGCACATCCCAGCCCATCGACGACAGGGTCTGTTTGTTGCCCTCGTCGAGACCCTGGGCCCCCAGGACTTCCTCCACGCTCTTATCAGCATGCTGGTCGATCGATATGGCCCCAGCGATGCTCTGTTACAATTCGTTATCGAGTTGTTGAACCACTTCAGCCTCCCGACACAGCTCGAAACACTCGTCAAGCTGCTGGACCTTATCGCTGACCTGTTCAAGACTAAGCCCGGCATCTCTTTCGTTCTCCTCGGCATCAGCGAGGACAGGGATGATAAGGACAAGGATCTTGAAGAAATTGCCCTTCGCCAGTTATCAGCTTTCCCCAGCTTTTTAGCCAACAAGAAGCTCAGGGCACAGATTGGAGGGTTGATGGAGAAGGACGACATGGAGGCATCAAGACTTAGGGAGCTTTATGCCACCCTACTTGAGAACATTCTTGTTCTGGCTGATACGGTTAAGGCGAACAAGAATCTCCACGGCCGTTGCGGACAGGCCCTCTCCAACCATCTCAACTTGCTATCAATTGGAGAGTTCATCAAGGCTGTCGAGAACCTACTTGACAGACCCGATATGGGACTGCGACAAAAGGTCCTCCGCGCGCTCGAGGTCCGAGTAGAACAGGAGAGCAACACCGACCCAGCATCAAGGGCTGTCTTGTTGGCATTCCTTCCTCAGCTTACTGCCGGCATCAGGGAGTCGAGCGATTTGCGGTACAAGCACACTGCTGTCACATGCGTCGACAAGATTGCCGAAAAGTATGGCAAGAAGGATATCGAGGCAGTTGTGGCGGCAGCTACAACAATCGCTGGCGAGCATTGCTTGGGACAATCCGAGGAGCGTCTCCGAGTTATGGCTCTCCTATGCCTTACCTCGCTTGTGGATGTTCTGCAAGACGCTATCGTACCAGTGCTGCCAAGTGCAATCCCCCAGGCGGTCAAGTACCTCGACGAAAGTTTGAAGCAGGATGCTCAGGATGAGGAGCTTCATGTGGCTAGTTACGGGTTCATCAGTTCTCTGGCCGAACACCTTCCATACATGCTTTCGACCTATCTCGATCGCATTCTGGAGGTCTCTAACAAGTCTGCTGAACTTGAGCTGGATGACGATACAAAAGAAAGTCGTGTCGATTGCCTTCACTTCTTGGCTAAGCAACTCGAGGCGAAGGAGATATTTTCGGCTTTGGACCGAAATTGGGAGAGTGCCAGAAGCATCGGATTCTCTGTAAGTTGGCTAAAAGCCCTGCAGGTGTGAAGAACGTGAGGCTAACTGTTGCAGGCTGTTGCTGAGTATCTCGATGTACTGGGCTTGGCTATCGACAAACACCCAAAGTCTGGAATCTCCAAGAATGCTGCGCTACTGTCGAGCATTCTCACGAAGGTTTTTGACCTTCGACGACAAGAACGTGTCAAGGGCGAGTTTAGTGAGCAAGATCTTTTGAGACTCGGTGCTCTCGACGCTAGCGCCAACGACAAGGCTTTGAAGATGATCTACAAACTCAACGACGCAGCATTCCGACCAGTGTTTGTGCAGCTTGTTGAATGGTCAGCCTCTGGCTTGTCAAAGAGCGACCGACTGGGACGCTCGCTGCGTCAGTACAGTGTCTATGGATTTCTGGAGACATTCTTCAGAAACCTCAAGTCAATCGTCACCAATTACGCTACGTATATTGTGGAGGACGCAGTCAAGATTTTGAAGTCTGTTGATCTGAAGAACCCTGAGGAGCGACAGCTCTGGACCAGGGTACTTCAGACCCTGGCCAACTGTTTCGAGCACGACCAGGATGACTTCTGGCAAGCTCCGGCCCACTTCAGCGCCGTTGGGCCGGTGCTGATGGAGCAGTTCGCACATGCCGGGACGGTGGAGGTGACGGAGGACCTTATCCCAACAACGGTGGAGCTGGCCTCGGCAGCAGATTCACAGGCTCATCAGAAGGAGCTCAACTCTGCGCTTCTGAAGCACCTGCGATCCGAGTCTGCAGCAGTCAGACTAGCCGCGGTCAAGTGTGAACAGGCACTCACAGACCGTCTGGGCGAGGAGTGGCTGTCAATGCTGCACGAGATGCTGCCTCGCATCAGTGAATTACAGGAAGACGATGACGAGGTGGTTGAGCGGGAGACACACCGATGGATCGTCAAGATTGAAGGAGTACTAGGAGAGAGCCTGGATGCCATGTTACAATAGACAAAAAGGAGAGTAGAGATGTGAGATATTCACCAGCATGAGGCGGACGAAGGGAGGGAAGGGATCGGAGTTGTTTATTGAAAAGCTTGGAATAAAGCGAGCTATGACGTAGAAAGTTTATAGTTGGAGAGAAGGTTTTTTACTATGTAAAATGGACAAATTTTGTTTTATGACTTGTTATGATGAGGCTGATGAGAGCTGTGACATTGGATGTACCGGTAACATGTGAGATTGATTAGTATGTACGCACGTACACAGGTCGTATAAGAGCATAGCATATTCGGACCGGCAAGGTTTTAAAAAACAAAAATTAAAATTAATTAAAAAATGGCATGTGAGTCAGAACGAGGTAGTAACGAATATCTCGGATTGATTGAATTCTCGAAGGTTTTTTCCGTCGGATAGCCGGGGCCTTGAACGGGCTGACGGGCACGCGGATGACGGACCGGGATCCTTTCTAGGTGAGCGAAATCGGACACTCCGGTCAATTATCGTCAGCGGAGCTTCACCGGTAGAGCCGGGGGTTGTCGAGGCGCAAGTCCCGTCTACAGGGAACCCTTGGTAGTTGATCTGCCGGAAGGGGTATCTGGTACAAGGCTACCTAGTTAGTTCCAGTTCTAGTTCTAGTGCCAAGTACACTACGTATGCGGAATGATAAAATTGACGATAAGTTGATATAATGAGGAAGGCACTGTAGCTAAGCAACGCCCGCCTAGTGACGGCCTTTTAAGTAATCCTCAGTGAACTCTTGACTAACAATTTTTGACCATCTTTTCATCTCTAACAAACACCAATTCAGCCTCGAATCTCGGTTGTATTCACCTTGGTTACAGTGGAGGCACTAATAAGGCAAAAGGGACCCTGCGTGCAACACCCACTTACACGGCGAGACTTGCGGCACCACTTACCTACGGATTTGACTCTCCCTTTGGTGTACATTTTCTATCAGAGAGACGGACCGTTATCGTGGAGTATTCATTGGTTCTCTGGTTT
Organism: Fusarium continuum; assembly: GCA_013184455.1. NCBI lineage: Eukaryota > Fungi > Ascomycota > Sordariomycetes > Hypocreales > Nectriaceae > Fusarium > Fusarium continuum. Next base: position 164,584 of record JABCKB010000063.1, on the reverse strand, counting down.
GTAATCTCAACCGGTTTCTTCGGTCACACGGGATCAAGAGATACGCCATGGTCGCTCTCGGGCGTCGAGAACCACGCTTGGTGATGAGGCTAGGGGGAGTGACCTGCAAGAGACTGGCCAGTACCATAGCAGCCCAAGATGGTGAGTAAAGTCTCCTAGGGTCGGTCAATTGGCTTGTGCTTTTTCATCTCTTGGACTTAAGAGAGGTTGTCTACCTCGTGCCGAGATGCTCCAAGCTCCTGATCGTTGAAGCGCTCAAAACATACAGCAGCTAACCATGAGCTTCCTCTCAGGCCCAAAGGAGCGCATCGTCGTTCTAGGCTCAGGCTGGGCTGGGTACGCCCTCGCAAAGGCGATATCTCCCTCCCAGGCATCCCGCATCCTCATCTCTCCTCGCTCTCACTTCGTCTTCACGCCTCTCATCGCCTCCACAGCCGTCGGCACTATCGAGTTCCGCGCCGCCATTGAGCCCTGTCGCAAACTTGGGCTTACAGAGTTTCATCAGGCGTGGGCTTCAGACATCGACTTTGCCAACAAGACCATCACCGTCGAGGCCAACCAGCGTGATGGGATCACAGCTCGCTCGGGTAAAGATCTGCTCAAGGGTCTCGAGTTCCAGGTTCCTTACGACAAGCTTGTTGTGGCTGTTGGTTGCTACAGCCAAACCTTTGGCGTAGAGGGTGTGAAAGAGCACGCTTGCTTCTTGCGAGACGCTACGGACGCTCGAACTGTGCGCCTAAAGGTCCTACAGAAGTTCGAGCAGGCTGCTCTGCCCAACGCGAGTGACGCTCAGAGGAAACGACTGCTTCACTTTGCAGTCGTGGGAGGTGGTCCTACGGGTATCGAGTTTGCTGCCGAGCTTCATGATCTTATACACGAGGACCTGGCCAAGCTTTATCCTGAGCTGATGCCTCACGTGGCTATCACCATCTACGACATCGCGCCCAAGGTTCTCCCCATGTTTGATCGCAACCTGGCCGCGTACGCAACAAACATCTTCCGCCGCGCGGGTATCCGCGTCAAGACAGAGCATCACCTCCAAGGCATCCGTCGCGACGAGGACGTCCTTCTCATGCGGATCAAAGAAGAGCCTGAGGAGGTCGCCGCGGGTGTTGTAGTCTGGAGCACGGGTCTCATGCAGAACCCTCTCGTGGGACGCTTGGTCGGTCGTGAAATCGAGGGCGTGGGCAAGATTGCAACGAACTGCAAAACAGGCGGCTTCGCTGTTGATTCCCACCTCCGCGTCCAGGTCGAAACCAAAGACTCCAGCGGGAAGCAGGTCACAAAGACTCTCCCTGACGTCTACGCCATCGGCGACTGTGCGAACATACACGACCAGTCGCTTCCTGCCACAGCACAAGTGGCCAGCCAACAAGCTACATATCTAGGCAAGAGATTCAACGCTGGGACATCAACGCAGGGCGCTCCGACTGCGCCGTTCCACTTCCGCAACTGGGGTACCATGGCGTACCTTGGAGGGTGGAGAGCGATCCATCAGAGCGCTTCTGATGAGCTCAAGGGCCGAGCTGCGTGGATTCTCTGGCGAACGGCGTATCTGACAAAGAGTATGAGTTTGAGGAACAAGCTCATGATTCCGTTTTACTGGTTGGTTACGTGGATCTTTGGACGGGATATCTCAAGATTTTAGGTCATACCAAAAACAAAAACAAAAAAGACTGAGGAGCCAGTATATATTGTATTTATAGTTGAAATATTTCGTCGTGGGCGAAGAAGAGCTGGGTTGGTTACTGCTTCCGTTCCTTTGGTTTGGGTTGGTGATGGTGTTTTTCTTAGGTCGAGTACAGAGTTATGACAAACTTGGCAAAAATCTGCACACATAAAATACATAATGAGCATATATATCAAAACCCTTCGATAAGTCTTGTTCTCTTAAATACTTTAAGCTTATTAAGAATGGTGTTGCCAAGGTTGAGTTGTCCATTAGTTGTCGCTCAGTTGCCTTACCCTATATCATAACTACTAGGTAGCTCGTCGTCAATCACCTCACCTCACCACTTTACCTCATCAACTCTAAGTCGCTCACTCCACTCCTACCATTTCAATTCTTTACAATAATCCTGGAAAAGGTCAGCTTCTGACACAGAAACAATCTCTTATATCTACAAATAAAAGAAACATCACTTTTATACCCAGGTAGTTGTGTTCAATCTAATCTTATCAATCACCAGATACTGACCCCGCCATAGCCCCCCCATCATCACCAACCATGGCCAAACCCTCAGTCAACTACGGCCTTTACCTGGTCACTGACTCAACGCCCGAGATTCTCGGTGATCGCGACCTCGAACAAGTAGTCGAGGCCTCTCTAAGAGGTGGAGTCACTATCCTTCAGTATCGAGACAAGCACAGCGAGCGCCGTGTTGCTGTAGACACTGCCAAGAAGCTGCACGCCATTGCCCGCCGCTACAAAGTCCCTCTGCTCGTTAATGATCGCGTGGATGTTGCCGTCGAAGTTGGTTGTGAGGGGGTGCACATTGGACAAGATGACATGGGTAAGTTGATCGCTTCAGCACATACAAGTAAGGATCTGACGATGTGACACAGCATACGAAGAAGCAAGGAGGCTTCTAGGCCCAAACAAAATCATCGGCGTGACTGCAAGTTCAAAAGAAGAAGCTCTCAAGGCTTGTGAATCTGGTGCCGACTACCTCGGAATTGGAACTGTCTACTCAACCCAGACGTGAGTGGTGATGTACTCAGTATGCGCACATCCATCTGCGACTCAACCCCTGACGCTGTCCTAGCAAAAAAGATACAAAATCCATCATCGGCCCCTCCGGCGTCCGCGATATCCTCTCGGCTCTCCACAGCGCCGGACACGGCTCCGTCCCTACCGTCTGCATCGGCGGTATCAACGCCAGCAACACCGCCCCCGTTCTCGCCGCAGCCGGCTCCCCTGTTAAAGCCCTCGATGGCGTCGCCGTTGTCAGCGCCCTCATCGCTGCCCCTGACCCGGCTGCCGCGGCTCGTGATCTCCTCGGCAAGGTCATCGTCGCCAAGATCCCAGAGGTCATCCGAGCTGTGGCCGACAAGACACCCCTCTCGCACAATATGACCAACTTGGTGGGCATAGCCTTGACTTTACAGTGACATCTTCTCACCCGTTTTATGACAGGTCGTTCAAAACTTCGCCGCCAATGTAGCTCTGTGTGTTGGAGCCAGCCCCATCATGGCCAACTACGCTGAAGAAGCAGCTGATCTAGCCAAACTCGGCGGTGCCCTCGTCGTCAACATGGGAACTGTTACTCCTGATGGCCTCAAGAATTACCTCCAAGCCATCAAGGCCTACAATGATGCCGATAGACCCATCGTTCTCGACCCCGTTGGGTAAGTCTACAAAACCCGTTGTAACTAGTTCGTATGAACTCATGTCTTGCAGCGCTGGTGCAACAGCCGTCCGTCGCAACGCCGTCAAGGCTCTTCTTGACGCCGGTCACTTTACCGTTATTAAAGGTAACGAGGGTGAAATTCAAACCGTCGCAGGCGCCACAATCACCCAGCGAGGTGTCGACTCAACCTCATCCCTCGCTTTCGCCCAAAAGGCCTCACTCGTGCGCTCCATCGCCCTGCACCACCGCAACGTTGTCATCCTCACCGGCGCTGTCGACCTTGTGAGTGATGGAGTCCGCACTGTGGCCATTAGCAACGGACACCCCTATCTCGGCGAAGTCACCGGCACTGGATGTACCCTTGGCACAACTGTCAGTGCTATGGTTGCTGCGTATGGGGCCGATCCCCTGCTGGCTGCCGTGGCTGGAACCGTCATGTTTGGCCTCGCTGCTGAGCTCGCTGCCGAGAGGAGTGAGGTTCGTGGTCCAGGATCCTTCGTGCCGACATTCCTGGATGAGTTGTACGGCATCCGGAAGTCAACTGCAAAGGGTGACTTGCGGTGGTTAAACATGGCAAAGGTCAAGGCAGTCGAGGTAAACGCCGATGATGTCTCAGGTAACTCAAGTTAAGACAGCGTGGATTTTGTTTATTTTTTATAAATTAATTTATACATATATATATTTTCGGATAGGCAATCAATTGGAAATGCTTCGCTATCTCAAGTAGACTCCGTTGGCAACTTACATTACGATTCCGGGACCGGTCAATTGTCCAACCCCCTAAACAACGCAATGATACAGCGCCAGTATGATGACACGGTCTCTGCCATTGCTGTAGCCCATCATGTGGACTCATTCAAAACACCAGGATCACCAATGATATTCCACACATTGTATCCCCTCGTAGCCGCCGCTTGCCAGAAGTCGATTCCTGAATCATCCATCAAAAAGTCCTGACTGAAATCCACAAGGTCAGAGTTGCCAGACCCAGCAAGCAACCTTTGTCTCTCAGCCCTGACCAAGTCCCTCACAGACTTTAGCTGTTTCACAAGTCTCTCAAAAGGATCTGGCGGAGGCGGCGGTGTGGGAATTCCTGCAGGTGTTGCCGTGCCTAGCATGTTGCCATGTTTACGGCGCCCGACAATGATGTCTAAATCGCGGGCTTGCTGGTCCATGACTTCAACCATGTCGAGCTCTGCGTGGATGCTGGGAAGATTCCACCCTGGCAGCTGAAGCGTCACGACCTTGATGCCCACAATGATGGTGTAAACCAGTTCAGAAGCGCTCATGCAGAGGAAACGTGGTCGCTCGAGTTCTCGATGGTCGAATCGAATATCGAAGAAGGCCTTGAGGGACCGAACACAAGCCCAGAGAAGTTGTAGTCGGTCCGTCAGAGGAAGATAGGACGTGACAGCGTGTTGGTCCGAAATGGCGATCTCGTAAAGGAGCACTTCGGCTACATTGACGTGTGTCTTGAGATTGTCTAAATCATCGTAAGCGCCAAGCCATCAATGCTTTTGACAGGATCCATACCGTTATCAGCAAATCGTGGGATAAGAGAGTCTTTGTACTGCTGTAATTGCTCTTCAAACGATTGCACTATCATAGTTAATGGTAGCTTGTCGGCGTTTTGACTAAGATTCTCCGCCGCCATGGTGAGAGATATAGATTGAGCTAGCTGTTGAATGCGTACCAGCTTGATCAGGTAATCATCAGACGGATGCTGCATAGTTGTCTCAAGAACCCTGCAGCACGTCTCCAGATGGCTAATGTTCATCAGAACATCAGGGCGCTTGTTCGCTGTAAAAACCCTACAAAGAAGTTGGTTAAGCCTCTTAGATTAGCTGGCGGCACTTACAGGGTGTTGAGATAATAGGTTCCGGCATAAACTCTCATATGATCAAGATTCCGGTCTAATTCTTCTCCTTGAAGACTCGCATCTTCTTTAAACCTCAAGTTTACACATATAGCTCGAGCAAGGAATAAGAGATTTGTCACCTGTGAACCCTTCAACGCATAGTGAAACCTGTAGCCAGTTAGAGTGGACATAAAAGATGGTTCACCTGTTTAGCACATACCATGCAACCAACATCTGCAGGCTCTGCAGCAGGTCAAGACTGTTCAGACCATCTACAACAGCAGCTCGGCCAATCTCAGCTAGCAGCTCCTGGCCAAGCTTAACTTGTCTAGCTCCGTCGAGAAAGCACCCCACCATCATGACGGCCTTCCACAGGAATGGTCGATGCTCCCGCAGCTCTAAGGCTGTCATATGCCCAGGCACACACACAAACGGAAACAGACACGCGTGGATGGTCCGGTAGCCGTTGAGCAGCAGCTCCGCTTCACGCGGCGTGGGCCACCAGGAGTCCCACGGCTGTGTCTTGTCTGGAACTGACGGAGGAGGGTGTTGACCAGGGTTACTTTCAGTCCCTGGCTTTAAAGGAAACAAGTGGCCAAATCCCCAGACTTCAGATTTTGACACGAGTTCTGAACGTTTCTCTTTTGTTGGAGAAGGAGGCGATGAATCTTCTGAAGACTCACGCTGTACGTGTGACGACAGCTCTTCAAGGCGTTTCTCTAGAGCCGCTATCTTGGAAAGCTTTGGACTTCTACGGGGTCGGGCCGGGGCCGGAGTCTGGTTCACACATGGCTTGTCCAGTCGGTGGCACCTTGAAAGTTGAAAGTCTAATCAGCAGTTGTACCTGTCCACTGACTTGCATATGTACTGTATGGGACAAGCTTGGTGTCGACAGGAACCAATACCAGTTATCAACATCTTTCGAAAAGGGACCAATGACCATGACTTACCTGTCGCATTTGAGGCTCCCTTGAGGCCCGGGGATACACCTCGCCTTGGCCTTGGCGCAAGTCGTACAGGCCTTCGGCCCCTTGTTCTTAGCCTGAGCAGCCGAGCTGGGACTCATCTCGTCATGACTTAGGTATCTCGTTTGCATCACAGTAGTAGAGCGGTTTGCAAAGGAGACGGAGTAGCAAACGGCGACGACACCTAGCCATTGATCAATATTCTTCTGACCCTGGTCGCATCGAACGCTGTTTGACTGGTCTGAGGCCGTCCAGATGCAGGGGTGTTGTCACCAGAAACGGAGGCGGACCTGGAAATCTCGCCGATCCTCCGGCTCAACTGGTACGGGCCATCCGTTCAAACTCCGGCCTCCACTCGGCTTCCGGTATATTTATTTTCCGGTCATCTGGCAGCGACTCGCACATGTATCATGTCTGGGGTATCATGAGGTGATTCAAAATACAATATTTTGTCAGAGCCTTGATGACAACACCTTTATTTAGTTGGAAGATCACAGAAATGGTGGGAAGATTTATATGTGTTGTTGCGCCATATACCACATATAGTGATGATGGGCATAAAATAATTGAATTCGCATATCCAAAGGACAGCATAGATGATAATAGATATCTCAAAATTGGTGCTGTATAGAAGTGAATTTGATAGCTGCACATCATTCACCGGTGAAAGCAGCGTGCGCAAGTTGCTGAGCATCCCCTATGCTTAGGCAGCGGTAGCAATCTCAGAAGCCTGCTTAATCTCAAGCTCAAGAAGAGCCTCCGTAACACCATTGACTCCTTGACCAGTAGCCTTGATCTCCTTGGTAGCCTTCTCGACGTTGAGCTGCTTGTCTGTCCAAAGGGGCTCCTGAACGTTGCCTTCTTCGCCAACACCAATAAAGCCACCCTCGGCAGCCCAATCAGAGGTTCGCTTGATATTGAGACGAGTCCAGATCTCGTCAACAGCTTGGACAAGCTGATCGCGGTACTCCTTGACGTGGCCAGGGGTAGGGGTGATGCGGAGACGCTCCTGGCCGACAGGAACAGTGGGGTAGTTGATGGACTGGACGTAAATTCCGTAATCGTTGAGAAGCATGTCGGAAGCCGCCTTTGCAGTCTCAGCGTTGCCAACCAGGATAGGCACAATGTGAGAGGGGTTTGGGATGACAGGAATATCGCGAGCGTTCATGGCCTCCTTGACAGCGCGAGTGTGTAGCTGCTGAAGTCGTCGGTCACCATCATAGTCCATCTGGTACTCAATTGAAGCCTGAGCACCAGCCATGGTGGCAGGAGGTAGAGAAGTGGTGAAAATGAAGCCGGGGGCCAGAGATCGGATCATGTCAATGAATTTGGCGCTACCGGCAATGTAGCCACCGACACAACCATACGCCTTGCCCAAAGTACCGGTAATGATGTCGATTCGGTCCATGATGGTTCCTTGAGGAGCACCGTTGACATGAGCCTCCCAGTCAAGGTGCTCAGCAACACCCGCACCATGAGGACCATACATGCCGACGGCATGCACTTCATCGAGAAAAGTGATGGCCCCGTACTTGTCGGCAAGATCGCAAATCTCCTCAATAGGACCAATGGAACCGCACATACTGTAAACTGACTCAAAGGCGATAATTTTTGGCACATGGAGGGGGAGTGATGCCAGCTTAGCCTCAAGATCCTGCACATCGTTGTGCTTGAAAACGATCTTCTTAGTGCCAGAGTGTCGAATGCCCTGAATCATAGAGGCGTGGTTCAAACTGTCAGATAGAATAACGCATTCGGGCATCTTGCTGCCGAGTGTCGCCAGAGTCGCGTCGTTGGCGACATAACAAGAACTGAACACAAGGGCGCCGTCCTTAGCGTGCAACTTGGCCAATGTAGCCTCGAGCTCAACGGCGTGTTTGTTGTGACCTGAGATGTTTCGAGTTCCTCCAGCACCAGCACCATATTCCTCTAGTGTTTGGTGCATCTTGTTGAGAACTTGAGGGTTGCGGCCCATACCTAGGTAGTCGTTGGCACACCACACTGTCACTCGATCTTCTTTGTCGGACATATGAGCGCGGGGGAAGTCCTTTGCCAAACGGTTGATATTGTTAAAGTAGCGGTAGGATTTGTCCTTGTGCTTCTTTTCGAGCTCAGTATTGTAGAATGCTTCATAATCGAATTTGCCGGGAGAGTGGAAACCGGCGGCGGCGGCGGCAACGGCAGCGGTGGGAGACGCAGATGTGGCCTTTCGACTCAAATGGGTGCCAGGAGGGGCGGGAGCTAACATGCAAGAGTTAGAAAAACATCGACCGACTTCAGCGAGCAGGCAGTCCTGATGAGGATATAAAGACATACCATTATCGCGACCCTCAAAGAGCGGGCGATCGACAGCGCGAGCCTCTTGGTTGCGGGTGGTGTGAATCTTGGCCTTGCCAGTCTTGGAGTGGCCAGAGAAAGCACGAACAGAGCCAGCAGCGCGATTCTTGGCGGTTTGAACAGCCATTGCCTTGCCCATGACGGGGCATCGCTGACCAAGCAGCTGAAGCTTGGACATGGTGCCGCCGCAGGGCGAAGCGGGAGAGGGAAGAGCGGCCTGGGGTCGAGAAGAGGTGGACAGGGCGCGCAGAGTGGCGGGTGAGGCCGTCTTCAGGAACGGGCACATAGCCTTAGACTGACGAAGAACGGCATCCATTGTTGCGTGTATCCGACAGTATTTGGTAAGTTGAGAGGGCAATGCCTTCGTGAAGCGAACCGGAGGGGCAAAATGTTGTAGTTTCAACGTGGAGGGGCAAACAAGCCAAGCGAATAAGAAAATAAGCGACGAGGGGCTTACACTCGGTCGCAAGAGCGGACAAGAGAGGAGGCAAAGCAGAAGCAAAAGCAATTAGGCTTTTGACAATGAGGAGAGTTGAGGTTGAGTATGTCGGTAACGTTGCAAGGAGAAAAAGAAGGAGGAGGAAGAGGAAGGCGAGGGAAAATAATAAAGCGGTACGAGAACTAGAGAGAGAGAGGATCGAATAAGTCGGTGGTTCGGCAAGAACGGTCGGTCATTGACCCACAGAATGCTTCCGCTTCGGTTCCTCGAAGCAACTCCGCGCAAGTTTCCCCATTTAGGCAAGTCAACTGTACATTCTTCTGCCGACGCAGGGCAATTTTCCCCCACCAGTACGGAGTAGTTTTACTCACCTTTCTTTAGGTCAGCTTTTGAGGGGATGCCGAGTGGTCTACGGATAGGCGTTGTTGTATTCACTTTCAAGCTGAAACGTGAAATGTGTGAGCCATTGGTTGTGACACAAAATTCTCGGACACGCATACATGCTGAACTGCACTTTTACGAATGCTGTCCGTAAACGTTGCTGCATAGCTTAGGTGTTCACCTGAACTCTCACCTCAGACGGTGAGCAGGATAAGCTACGGCCAACTCGCGGCCCGCAGCGTGTGCGGTGGAAATCTGAGTTCGCACATACCGACATCCGGCACTGGTACACGGAAGACAGGGTAGACAGCGCCCGAGTCAAACTCAGGAACGAGCGTAAAGAAATACCTCGCTTTTGATTGGTCCGCCTTGCTCTGCACTCAACCGTAGATCCTAGGGAAACTTTGAGGGGTTAGATCTATCCCAGCGCCACACATTCATTGGTCAGTGACTGCTAGATGTCATTAAAAGGCGGACAAGGTGATGGAATCTTTCTGTCTTTACCAAGACAAAAAATCAGGATAGAGCAATTCTGGCATTGGGAGCATGACATTGACGCAGCTGTCTAGTCAATTGAAAATTTATTGGCCATCTTCTCACTTAAAAAACGGCTCTCTAGTCCAACAAAACGTGTACTTCGGCCCTGAACTTGGACGTCTCGTACGATGCATCAAGTATCCACTGCCCAACAATCCTTCCGAGAGTGAAATAGAATAGGATCATACCACTTAACGTTACCTGTAACTTACTTAATAGGTACAGTATGCTGTTCGAGCAGTCTCTACTGTTATTCACTCATTATTCCCGTCTGTGTTACCACTTCCTACATGTTTACTATACCTAGGTCATCATTCCGCCACCGTTACACCAGTAAAAATTGAGACATCTCTCATCTAAGTTAGTTAACAGATTGAGGTATAACCGCCAAAGTCTATTCCGCACTTTGTCATCTCAATGATAGTTTCGAACTATCAGGCCGACAACAACCAACCACAATTTCAATTGCAAATAGCACCGTCGGAATTAACCGTACGGTATTGCCATCTAGCGTTTCAGAGTCCAAGCAGTATCGGATGTGACTTGATAATGAAAATCCACAACTCCAAACATCTGATTCCCCAATATCACAAGATCAACAAAATGTCGCGTAAAGCTCTTCACTTGGTACTTCTAGCCCGTTAGAGGCCAAAGGCATATTTGTAGATAGGTACAGTTCACATCCGTCGTTTTCCAGGATCCTAAGCAAATCAATCCTCAAAAGGGGTATCGTCTGGCTCCATAGTATATCGTGCCGTAAACGCCATTGCAATCGTTCCCTCCTGTATGCCTTTCCCAATGCTATTATCCTTCCCATCTGCACAATCCCGCAAACTCCTGCCCCAACAGCCTTCGGAAATCGCCTCATGGGTTGCGAGCTGTCTCGTTCCCGAATCCAAATTCCCTCTCTGGTGTCTCCATTGCAGGCGATGTGCGGTTTTTCTCCTCGTTAAGGGCTTGGTTTGCCCATGGCGGTAAGCGGAACGCCCGGTTTCTCCTATTGTCCATTGCTTCCCGCATGACTTTTATGTCGTCCATCGTTCGCGATGGTCTCTCGCCCTGGTGCGAGCTTCTGCGTCTGATGTTCTGCAAGTTCTTTGAGACGACAAGTCAGCAAAACTTGTCTCGAAAAGTGGGTTCCTCAAGGCTGGGTGTGCTGGGCTTCATACATTTGGATCTGGAGAGTTGACTTTCTCGTGTGCCCGAGCAGGAATGTCCGTTTCTTCGAGGCCATTGATGATCTGGGCTCGCTTTTCTAGCTCCTTTTCCTCGGCCAAAGCCACATATTCAGGGCTAAGATGGCCTGAGATGATGGCGATCACAAATTTTTCGTGTGACAGAAGCCCGTTAAGAAGCTTCCAATGCCTCGTGTCAGGCAAGAAACCAAACTTACTCTCCTTACGAATTTGGTCTACCCGTGCTGTCAAGGACCTTGCAATTTCGTTCGGGTTCCCCCCGGTTCGTGGCACATCGCGTTGTTGCAAGCTCCGAAGGCTTTCCCGCAGACGTGTCTCAAACTCTGCCCTCGCGGGGATCTCAGTCACGTTAAAGACTCCGCCTTGCTTAAAGAGGACGCTTGGGCGTGAAGGTGTTGCAGGGTTTTGAGCTGGCTTGGCCTCCTGATTTGACGTGCTGGTCAACGGCGCGCTGCTGGTCGGACCGGCTGACGGGGTTTGAGGTGGTGTCGGTCGCAAAGGCTCTCGTTGAGGTAGCGCTGGCATTGATCGCTGTTGCTGCGCAGGTGATACTGGTTCTTGGTGCTGTACAACTGATGGTTCAGAATGACGATGTTCTCCGAAAAACGTGTTCGCACCCGCCATTGGCATGGGAGCTGGACCTTGGGGAGGAACTGCAGGCTGCAGGAACGCAGGCCGAGCCGTCTTGCCAAATAGGTAAGCGTTAAAATCTATCATATGATATTTGAGAAACTTACTAGTGTATCTGCATCGGCGGGTTGCCTGCTGGCGGTTGGCAAATCCCATCCGTGGGGTGGGACTGTTGCTGGAGGTGGTGGAAACTGTGCGAGACTAGGCATATCTGAGGTTTCATCAAATGATCGATGCACGGGTGAGTGTGATGGCGGAGGAGGACGAAATAGTTGCTCTTGTTGCCTCTGTAATCTGGCTTGCTCCATCAAATCCGCTCGGTCTCTCGCCCTGGCGTACTCCTCTGGATTGGTAGCTCGAAGATGATTCAATTTAATCATTTCAGCCACCTGCTTCTTCTCTTCCTCAGTGAGTGCCGCGCCGACATCTTCCTCTTCAAATGTGTCTGTTGTCACAATGGATCGAATCGCCTCGCCGTTTTCCCGGCAACCGATAAGCTCGTTAAGAATCTTGTCTTTTCCGATGAAAGGGCTGAGGTCGGTTGCCGGTCTGTACCTGATTTCCGCCACAACGTCGCCTTTACGCTTCGACCAACTGATGGGGTTCTTCTTGTCAACCACCCGGGATGCTAGTTGCATCTTGAACACTTGCTTGTTGTGGAGGTTGTCCTCAAAAGTGCCTGCAACCATGAAGCGGTAGACGAAAACGGGCTTCGTCTGACCCATGCGATACGCTCGTCCCACAGCTTGTTGCTCGTGCGACGGATTATATCTGATGTCGAAAATTACCACCCTGTTAGCTCCTTGAATATTGAGGCCGATGCCGCCGGCGGTTGTGGATATCAGGTACACTTCTTTGTCGCCCTCGTTGAAGTCCTTGGTCTGTTTCTGTCGGATCGCAATCGGAGTGTTGCCATCCAGCCGGCATACTCTTCTTCTCTGCATTTTACACATATTTTCGAGGTAATCCAGCGTATGCAAGGACTGGCTGAAAATGAGGATCTTGTCGTTGATTTTGCGCGCTTCGTCGAGGATGACCGTCAGCAGTTCCGTTTTTAAAGAGAGGGATGGTGTCGCTAAATCGCGAAAAGACTGCAGCGCCCTCAAAAACTCCGGAATCATAGCTTTAGGGAAGGACTTGTCGGTTTTCTTCTCATCGTCATCAATTGATGAATTGCCTTCTCGAATCTTCTTAACTTTTGCCTCAAAGCATTGGGGGTGGCTACAAATCAGTCCGAGATGGTTTATGGCAGCGAAAGTCTCGGCCTGCGTATCGCCACCCTCTCTAGATACACCTTTAATGTACAGTTGATATAATTTCTTCTGAGCTGCTGTCGGTGGCACGAAGATGATGAACTCCTGTTTGGGCGGCAAGTCGTCTTTCAGGGCCGCGATTGTACGGCGATGAACCTTTGGTGCTACCATCTGCTCGAGGGCCTTTAGTTTCATCTGAGCCCTTCTCTTTTCATAGGTCGTGCTGTCGTGATAGAGCCCTCGCTCTACCGGAGTGGCGAAAATCTCACGAAACTCGGAGTATGGGCCAAGGAAGTTGGGCGCAACCCAGTCGATCATGGCAAAGTACTCTAGCACGTTGTTGGAAAGAGGTGACCCGGTGAGTGCAATGCGGCTCTTAGTTTTGAATCGTGAACATGCCAGATGAGTCTTCGAGTTCCGGTTTTTCATATGATGTGCCTCGTCAGCAATGACCACATCAGGCGTTTCCATAAGGAGGTCTGCTAGCTCCTCCGACATGTCCATCATTATCTTCAACATACTGTAGCCTATCAACAGGACGCCTTTGCCGGAAGCCCATGCCGAAACCGTCGAGGATCTTTCACGCGGTGTCATACTCGAAGTGACCTTGCGCAACTCGCCCAGTAAGTTCTCTGGTGCCCACAAGAGGAGTTCATCCATCCAGTTGTCCACCAAAGTGGGTGGGCAAAGAACTAGAGTATGTGAAGCCCTCAAATCTTCGGGTATCTGCGCCACTATAGATGGATCTTGAGACCCCGCTGCCTCTGCCAAAGCAACGAGGAAGGTAATGACTTGCATTGTTTTCCCGAGTCCCATTGTGTGAGCAAGCAAGCAGCCTTGTCGCAACGCAGGATCACGTACAACCTGGTTCCAGATGAAGCGAACCCCATCGATCTGGTGATCCTTGATGCGTTTGCCAATCTCTCCGTTGATATAGATGAGGCTTTGGTCTTCTTCCTTGCTTTCGTTGATGATGAGGCGAGTGCTATCTCCCGACACCAGGCCGTGCGACTCAAGTACTTCTCTCAATTTCTTCCTGCGAGCTTCTTGGTCCTTAAGCCTCTGATTCTCTCGCTCTCGGAGATCTACGGCTGCTTTGTCACGAATGATTTCCTTTTCCTTGGGTCTCTGACGCCCCGCGTCGTCTTCTCCGTAAATGTCGTCCAGATCGTCTAGCTCATCCTCTTCCTCCGGAAACAATTCGTCAAGAACATCCGTGTCTTGCTTGTAGATCTGGCTGTCTTGAGGGAAGTGAGGTGTGAGTGCCTCTACAAACATGCAGAAAGGCTTGAAGAAGTTGGCGCGTGCCGCATTAAGGCGCTTCCTCATCTTCTTCACTTTGAATGCAAGCATTTGTTCTTCTGTTGTGTGCTGACACAGAAAAAAGCAATGACACAGTCGCACGACATCGAAAAGAACCACCTTAGGACTGTCCGAGCGCAGTTGTTGAGCATCTCTCAGGGGTCCAAAGAGGTAAGGTCCAAGGTGATTATCCCAAAATGCATCAGGATGATCCGATAAAATCAGATCAACCGCCAACTTTCGCCGCGCGTGCTCCATCTGCCACATCTCGCCAATCAATAATCGCCAGCGATCGTTCCGCTTTGCGTATTTTCTAAGTGATCGGGAGCCGACTTTCTGTAGATTGCCAAAATTCTCGATTGGCGGAGGGTTGATGCTGTTGTTCTTGTTGAGGGGTGACAGAGCTACTTCTGATGGAAGCTCATGAGCTTGACTCTCATGATCGCGATTCTCGTGAACATGGCTGATGGGAGCCTGACTCTCGGAGATGTGGCTTTCAGGGCCCTCGATTTCAGGAATATGACTCTTAGGGACACCACTTTCAGGGACACGGCTATCTTTCCAATGACCTCTTGGTAGAGGGCTATTAACCGATTTGGCAGGGCTAGTTAGATCAATTGGATGAGTCAAGTCGTAGCCTAAACCCGAAGGCTCATCCATGTCTTCCTGGGTCAAGTCCACAAATGCAGTGTCAGAATCCGCCGATTCCTCCTTCATAAGATTGAGAGGCGAATCCTGATCTCTTATCAAATCGTCCTCAACCGCGTCTATGTGATCGTCGGGGACAATGAAGTCATCTTCATCGGAGCTGGTGAGAAGTTCATCCTGCAGAAAGCTGTCCGGTTTTTGCACGGCGGCTGGCTTTGGTCGAGGAACTCCTTGTGGTTTGGGGGGTGGCTTTGATGATTCAAGCATCTTGATGAACCAAACCTGATACAGCTTATCTTCGAGGCTCTGTTCGAGACTTTTGGCTGCATCTCGGTAATGTGTCTCCATTGTCCAATCTTGTTTCTGGATTTCAAGGCAGATTTTCGCAATCCGATGATTAAGATGCGTGGCGGTCTGATGAGCTTGATGGATTTGCGGTTTCCTTGTCCCGTGGCGTCGAGATTTCTGCCACATGCTATACGCTTTCCGCTCGTACTTTGGGAGCTTCTTTTCCCGCCAGTTCGCTTCGGTAGCTTCAATGGTCTCATTTAGTATCTCCGCGATTCGCTCAGGAGTGATGAAAGGATAAGGTTGAATGTTCTCGGGAAGAGCCTCAAGTCTTTCATTTTCCTCCTCCTCTTCTTTTATCTCTTTCAGTGTCTCTGCGTCGAGTTCAGTGTCAAGGTCTGCTAGTTCAAGGATCTCATCAGACTGGTCAGAAAGAAGGCTTGGTGGCCTGGAAGAATGGTTGGGTATGCGGTAACGACCTATGAAAAGCCGTCTGAGGAATTTATTCGCCACGAGTCTTCTTGCGGGTGGGATCTTGTGCGAGCTGACTACCGCGAACGAGTCGACGTCCTCTCTGATGAGAGAACTCAACAAGCCGACTGGCGATATGATGTCCTCCTTTGAAATCTTACCGTCGCCTAAGTAGGCATACAAGGGCGCATTTTCCCAGGAAAATCTTCGAGGAGCATCGTCTCCAGACTCCGAGCCAGGCTTTCCGGTAGTATAGCCAAGCACGTCAGCTTCAGTCGGAAGAAAGGCGGCGGCAACATTGCGTGGTTTCTCTGTCAGGAGCATGGGCACCACTCGTCTGCGTTTATTAGACCTCTCATCAACCTCTGGTACTCGATCAGGAGGTTCATGAATGGGCGAATGGTGGGAATGCGCTATGGGATCAAGTTGGGAAACCTCTTGCAGAGGAGGCATCTGGCTGTCGTTGGCCGGTTTCTGTTGTGGTTTCTCGAGTGCATCATGGAGTGCCTCATTTGTGACAGAAAGTGAGCCATGTGTCCCGTTCTCTCTTTGACGATCACCGTTCGGCAGGGTGAAGAGGTTTGCTCGTTGGGTTATATCTGATACAGGCACTTCAGCTTCTTCATCCAAAAGGTTGGACTGCTTTCGTTTGAAATCCTGCTGCCATTGCCAATACCCCTTGCTCTTAGATCGGAGTGTTACGATGGCTTCCACAAGGGCAGCTTTGTGGCGGGCGATTTTGATGCCGAGGCACTCCATCAACTCTTGACGTGAACACACATGTTCAAATGTTAAAAGAGTTTTGCCGTCAATTTCTTCTTCCTGGATGCGAGCTGCGAGAGAGTTGGGATCACGACTCCACGGACACCCAGGAGCGCAAAGCCGGCGAACCACAATGCCGACATCCCAAGAATAGGGATCATCCCCAGTGCCATCCATTTGATGTTACTCGTGCCCTAGTGAACACAGTGAAGAGGGTTTCTGTCAAAGTTAGCACTGTTTTAAAGGGAAGATACAAGCAAGTCAGGCCGGCGCCGACAAGAGAGAAGCAGCATACCAGAGAAGATGGTTAAAAACATGAGCTGTGATGCCCGGTCTGCTGAGCATAGGCCCAGCAACAAGAACAGAGGTGGGAGGAAAGGTGCATAGCCGCCTGTTGGCCGTGTTTGAGGAAAGCTGGCCAAGGTCGCTTCCTCACAACCTCGGGGCGCAGACCAACACGATAGTCTTGTCTTGGCTGCAAAGGTTTGCCTGTCCAAATGGCAGGAACAGGACGACGCGAGAGTGCGCGACCGCAGGCGCAAACACAGACACCAAGCTATGAAATGGGTCGAAGGTTGAAGAAACAAACGATTGATGTGCTCGCAGGAAATTTGGTATGTATGTATAAGAATGATTACGATGCTCTGAACCTCAGAGCTCTCAAGCCCCGTTCTTCCCGCCTGAGCGCGTCGTTGCACGGTACTGTGCCAGAGGGTACCTCTGTAAAGTGGAGATCAGCGGGGCTGTCGTGTACTCTCACGTGACATTTCAACAATGGATACTTGCAACTACAACAGGCGATGATAAAGTGGGAGTGATATTGTACGCTCTTCTTATTTACTACTTTGGTAAAAATTAAGATTGCTTCTTATGCAAGTGAGTTTTAAAAATAGAAAGGTTGTTTCAAGACTTTAGAGTGAAATTTTATTCCCCATCGTCTGAACAGGTATTCTCTTATTCTACCCATTCTTTACCAGTTAATCAAAGATGAGAGAGATCTGCTGTCATGGGAGTTATGATATTCTTTTGTTCATCTATTCAAGCATGGTGGTCACTCTCAAAGAAGACATTGCTTCCGGGTTAGGGCTTATCATACATACCATTGGTAGACCCTCACATTTCTCACTCAATCCTGGTGCTATCTGATGCTATTAGATGATGCATCACCCCGCGAATACCCCCAGTGAAATAGTATCATAGTGGAAGCGCGCCATAAATTCATAGGTAGGCTTTCCACTGTTATAGACAAAATCAAGTCCTTTCCACCTGCTAAGCACCGCCCGTAATGGCACTGCTTAACGGCCGGCCTTAATTGTGGAATCAGCCCTTCTCCAATCCTGTCTAGAAGCACCCACTGAATTATTAAGCCACCCCATCTGGCGCAAAGCTTCCAAGCACGCAAGCCAACGGCTCTCACTACTTCGGCCAACTCTCGATACTGTCTCCAGGCTGCTTCTCTCACCTCTTCCTATTGTTGTTTCCAAAGTATCTGTGATCTGCCTTACTGTAAAGCCCCACAGTCACACTCGACACCATGGCTTCTCTCACAAGCGGGGAATACCCCCCAACCCTCAAGGCCGAAGAAAAGGACGCCCTCATCGAAACCGTCAAGGACTGGTCGATAGGCAATGGCCTCGCAGTCAGGCCTCCTCCAACCGTCATAGCCGCCGAGGCAGACCCTAAAGGCATTGCTGCTACCAACGTTCCTGTTACTCTCTTCCCCAGCCCGTTCCCTAAGCAATGTTTCACCCAAGGCAAGGCGGTCCAAAAAACTTACAACGAGCTGTATGCCTCAGTGAGCAGAGATGAGGAGTTTTTGGCTCAGGTAGTAAAGGAGTATGAAAATCCGAAAGCTTCAAGTTACCATCACTAAGCCATTCTAGGGTTGCAGATGGTGACGAGTTTATTCGAAACTTATGGAATGTCCACACTAAGGTCAAAGCTGAGGGATATACACAGGCAAGAATCTCTCTGTTAGGCTGCCGCCATTGACTAACAGGATGATAGCCTCTATCCCTCGGTTTGTTCAGATCAGACTACATGGTCCACCAGGATACCCATACTTCTCCCCCTTCTTTGCAGGTGAAGCAGGTTGAGTTCAACACCATCGCCTCTTCTTTTGGTGGCCTCTCAACATACACTTCTGGCCTCCACAAGTATGCAACCCCTTTACAAGCCGGTGGGTTATCGGATGGTTTTTTAACGATAACAGATATCTCGCTACTACAGAATACCCAATTCTGGAAAACTCCATTGCCCGAAGATCGCTAGACTTGCCTGAAAACGCTAGCACTCGCGGCCTAGCAGCAGGCATTGAAGCCGCTTACAAGATCTATCCCAAGTCTGAGCTCGGCCACGAGAAATGCGTCATCTTTCTCGTGCAAGATGGAGAGAGGAACATCTTTGATCAGCGTCATCTAGAGTACCAAATCGTCAACTCCTCACCATCTACCCCTGTCTTCAGACTGCCATACTCTCAGATACTGAAGCACACCAAGATCGCAGACACCTCCAAGCGTCAGCTTCTATACCACCTTCCACGAAACCCCTTGAAGGTGTATGAGGTCGCCGTGATTTACATGCGATCTGGATATGGACCTTCCGACTACCCCGATCAACAAGCTTGGGAAGCTCGGTATCACCTGGAAAGGTCAAATGCTATCAAGTGTCCTACGGTCCTGACTCAATTGGCTGGAACGAAGAAGGTCCAACAGATTCTAGCAACACCACGCCCCTCATCGGCACCTTCGGCTCTCAGTAGATTCATCCGCGATGATACGGACGATGCAGCTGAGCTGTGGCGCACATTCACCAACATCTACCCCATGGACACGAGCGGTGCTGGTCTCGAGGCTCGAAAGAAGGCCCTCGACCCTAAAGCGTGCCAAGATTACGTTTTGAAGCCCCAACGGGAAGGCGGAGGAAACAACATCTACCGAGGGGCAATTCCCGATTTCCTCAAGTCCGTACCGGAATCCCACTGGGGGTCTTACATTCTCATGGAGCTCATCACTCCTCCCCCAGTACACAATATTATCCTCCGAAATGGCAATCTAGAGCAAGGGGGTGTCATCTGCGAACTAGGCATATATGGCACTTGCGTCTGGGATCAGAGTACAGGAAAGGTCCAACACAACGAGGAGGCTGGGTATCTCCTGCGTACAAAGGGCGACAAGAGCGAAGAAGGTGGTGTTGCTGCTGGTTTTGGATGTATGGACAGCTGTGCTTTGGTATAGGTAGATGGCTCTTTATTTCTATCTGATGTAGGTGTTTATTGTCAAATGAGGCTATACTCTGAGCCTCAGCTTCCTTCCGTCTTTCAGAGCAACTAGACATACAGATCCATTT
This sequence comes from Fusarium continuum, assembly GCA_013184455.1. NCBI lineage: Eukaryota > Fungi > Ascomycota > Sordariomycetes > Hypocreales > Nectriaceae > Fusarium > Fusarium continuum. The sequence goes on along the minus strand of JABCKB010000063.1, from coordinate 144,819 downwards.
GATTACCACAGTTGTCTTGACTCGTCAAAGACCATTGTTGCAACTGTCTTATGATACAATGAGCCTTACCAATATTAGTAGTTTTTCCACAAGTGTAGATATCATCGAAAGGTAGAAGAACCTCTATTCCGCGCTGTTCCCATGATTTCTCTTCTGCCATCATCCATCTGTAACTACGACTCGCTCTCCATCTCACCATCGCCATTTGCACTCTTACCCTACAACCGATCATACTTCCACATCTTAAGCAAAATAGTTACACCAGTAGTCGCATTTCTTCTGAATCCGAGTAGCTCACGATATGCAGGGGTTGTCAGAAGTTATCGTCTTCCATTGAGCCCCGCGCGTGGAAACTTTCGATTGACAGGATAGGACGAGGTCATTTAGGGATCAGGCTGGCAATCTTTTGAGGGATGATTCGCAGAGTTGATGTTCCACGTGCTTACAGCTCGGTATCTGGTTCCCAAACAGCGTTTGCTTAGATAGCCAGAAATTGTTTCATAACTTTAACTTGCTCGAGTGCATGGATGGATGGGCGATTTTGACAAGTATATTATATCATGATATCATACGACTCCTCCAACGGTTGTGCGCAAAGCCCATCGTACATTACATCCACACAGAGAAGCATCCAAAGAGACCATCTTCACGAGAGAGGAGAGCTAGTGGGTCGGGCATTGTTGCACCGCGTAAAGGTTGCAACCATGCTTGGACTAGAATCTGATCAAGAGTTCATTGCTTATTCGCCCTGCTCAGGAGCTTGGGGGCGTCGAAGAACCTCGAGGTTGCCTGGACCACGGTTAGTTTGGCCTTTCATTTTTTGGAGTGGAGGGGCAAACATACGCTGGATGACGCTGAGACCGGTGCGGTTCTGGCCGTTGGAGTCGGTGTAAGTGTTCATGGAAGCATCGCCCTCAATGAAGACGGTGGCACTGTATGGTTGGTTGTCAGCACGGTGTGCCCCCTGAGTATGACGCCGCATGAAGTATTCGGAACCCAAAACATACCCCTTGGGGAGGTTCATGAGATAGTCACGTTGAGGACCCTCAGCGAAGCTCGTGATCTTGAACCAGCTAGTCTTGCGGTTGTCGCGGGGGCCGCTGTTGCTGGCGACGGCGTAGCGGAGGATCTCACGGCCGGTGCTGGTGGAGTGAGCCTCGGGGGTGTCGGCGAGGTTACCAATGATGGTGATGCGAGCCAAAGGTCGGGGAGTGGTGGTGCTAAAAGCGCGAGCAGCGGTGGCCGGGACGGCGGCGGCGCGGCGGAAGACGGAGAAAGACATGGCGAGCTTGTAAAGATTGGGAGTATGTTTGTTTGTTGTTGGGCGATGGGAGAAATAGCTGAAGCTCAGGTTTAGGGCGGAAACGGGGACTTATTTGATGTTTAAGGCACTGACTGATTGTGGTTGAACTTCTCGCGTCGGTCGTTTCAATTCCCGCGACGCGATAGGGTGGGTAGCTGAGATTAGAGGGGATCCTCTTCAATGCGTTAATTTAATTGGCTCTGACCACAAACTGTTGCACGACCCGGTAGATGGGTGCCGGTGGATCTGGGGTTGGTTAGATGCATATACATATACACGACACTGCGATTCGAGCACGACTCTTTACTTTCACCTTGATCAATTCAACTCCTGGCCAAGAACTGCTCAATTCTAACAGCGGAATGCGCGACTCGGTGATTTGAAATAATGAATCGCGCTAGTGCTAGTACAGTTGAATCAACAGCTGTGATACACTTTCCATTGATATACTGATTTGTCAACCATCTCGTTCATTCTGTCTGTCCATCTAGATAGGTAGTCTGTCAAATAATCAAGACATCTACCTAACTCTAGGCAAGGGAGATGAAATGAATCATGCACTTGAGCCGATTCTTGCCCTAAAGCATGCCTGATGCGTAGGATGGGCTTTCGATTACTTAAGTCCTTACTTGTTAGTGTCTTGATTATGCGTCAGCCTTCCTCTGGGACTAGATGCTCTGGATCACCACTCCAAGCCTCCTCATATCGTCATATTTCACCAAGAAAAGCTGCGGCTCAAAACTCAGCGCCCCCCGTCTCTCGCTTGTGAAATAGCGTGTGTCTGTGTCTATAGAGCTTGCAGGCGTACTCCGTAAGCTGCCTTAGTAGATTTATTAGACTTGCGATACAGTTTACTCGCTGGCCTCGTTCGCTTCCCCCTGCAACCTCCACTTACCCGATCGGGTCTTCAATAGACGCCCTCAATAGCCGCGCTCTATTACAAGCAGTCATGACAGTAACGCCATACTCCAAACGGTGACAAAGATTCCTGTTTGATTATTATTGATGAAGAGAAAGAGACCAATCTCAGAAATTAATGCTGCTAATTCAGGCCCCAGGAACGCCCATTGACATGGCGCCCCTCACGACTGAGTGCCTGCGTCGCCCGCCGCCCCATTGAGCTCGGCATTCGTGACTGTTCGCTCTTATTGACGATATTTATACTTTTACTATTAAAACACTGTATAAAGCAACCAACAGGGCCGTTTCCTCTTGAACGAGGTCCTTGCGCTTCCCGCTTTGATCAACCGTTGAGCCAAGACATAACCGTCCCGAGCCATCTTGCACCTGTCAACCTCACCAACATCGTCAAGTTGTTTTGACTATTCTCAAAGGCACTTTTATACAACTCATAAGATAAACCCAATTCTTCTTCGTCGTCATGGCCGAATTAGTCCACTTGTTCGGTCGTGACGACTCTTCCATCATCGCGGCTCCTGGTCCAGGAACCATCACAACTCCGTCGTTGACCATTAACCTTGTCTGCAGAGTACTTCTAGGTATCCTTGCAAACCTAGCATGTCTAGTTCCTCTCAAGAATCTTTATCGTAACGGCGAGTTCGCAGCTGTTGTCTTTATCGCCAACATCGAATGGAAAAATCTCGATACCATCATCAACGCCCTCATTTGGAGAAACGACGATACTGGCAAGTGGTGGTCCGGAAGAGGCTTCTGCGATATAGCCCCGTACGCTACAAACTTCAGCAATGCCTTGTTTGGCACCTGTCTACTCGCCATCATGCGCAACCTCGCCCAGCAAGTTGGTCTTCTGCGTGCCAATCCCCTGACTGTGCGTGAGAGACGCCGACGCAACCTTGTCCAGGCTCTCATCATGTTTCCGCTTCCCGTTATTCAACTTGCGTGGATATGGCCGTTGACTACTCAGCGATATGCAGTCGCTACTTTGGCCGGATGTAGCTGGATTGCTTGGCCTTCGTGGCCTTATATGGTCTTCTTCGTTCTAGCCCCTGTCGTCGTTGCGGTGATAACATCTGGATATGCAAGTAAGACTACATCTCTCTTCTGAACTCCAAAATGCTTCGATCTAAACAACATCATACAGTTCTCACTTATATACGCTTTCGAGAGATCGCAAAGACCACTCGTTCAGCCGTAAACAGCAGCAGGTCTGCCAACAACCGCGCCCAGAGGACCAAGCGCCGACTCTACCTCATGGTCTTGGCCATCTTAATTCCTTATTTACCCCTTGTCATCACTCTCGCCGTTCTCAACATACTGAATGCTTTCCCCCTTCAGCCCTTTAATTATGATCTCATTCACAACCGTGTGATCCCCTACCCGTGGTCGGCCATCATCTTCGTTCCTTCGAACGGCGTCAACTTTGGTTATCTAAACAACTGCTACATCGACATTCTCGCCGCCGTCCCTGTCGTTCTCTTCTTCGGCATGACAAAGGACGCCATGAATAGCTATCGTTGCGGCTTGCTCTGCCTTGGCCTTGGCCGCTTCTTCCCCAAGCTTCATGAGGAATATGACCCTGACAGGACAAGGAATGGGAGCAGTTCTGGAAACTCTCACCTCATGAATTCCACAACTTCAACGTGAGTAGAAACTATTCTGAAGATATGATAACTTACGATACTAACCGAGCATAGTACCTCATCAATACCGAGCAAGATCAGAAGCCTTTTGTCGCATCGCAACTTGAACACGGCGTCATCTGCGAGTCTTAATCCTATCCCTTTACAGACAATTGGCGCTGCTCCTATGACTCCTGGAGTTGATTCGGGCCGTGAACTGGGCGAATACCAAGCATCGCTGCCACCTCTACGGGAGATATCGTATCCTCCTCTTACTGCTTCACCTTCTACAGGCCCAATTGCTCTCCCTCCTCGAAACCCCTTCCTCTTCCGTACTCGTTTCGACTTACCCACCATCTCATTCCCTTCTCTCTCTTCTCTCGGCTTTGGGAGGAAGAAAGATAAAAGGCCCCCGCTTGACCGCGGATTGCCCCTTGGCTCTCTTCCTTCTGTTGTCAACAACCGTCTGTGGGAGGACAATTCACCTGCTCGACCACCTCGTAGCCAGACTCTTGTCTGGGCTGACAGAGAAGACGTTTCTACTCCCGATGTCATCACATCTGAATCGCGTTTGCTAGTTCCCATGTCGTCAACGTATTCTGTTACGACTGAGCCTCTTCATGAAACCTATCGACGTTAGGAACGTCAGTATGGTTGGGCTAGGTGATTGACCATCAGTCCCTAGGCCCGGTGAAGTGACGTGATTGGAAGACATTCAACTTGACATTCTCTGGCTTGTCATTTCCCATTTAATTTGCTTTTACTAGACTCTCTACACGCGAGCTCATCATCATTGCAGGCGATGGCGTAGGTATTAAAAGGTTTCCTTCTGGTTTAGGGACATGCATCACCTAGTACTTTCACAAGTCACAATAAGATACCTTTCATATAGAAACGCGATGCTCTTTCAACACAGTTCGTCCTAGTCATCAACGAAACTTAAAACCAAGGCATAAGACCATAAAACTGTGAATTATTGCCATTGGATCGACGCCTGTTAGGCGTGCTTGATTTCTACCCGTACCATCTATATATGTATACTGTCATATAGGACCTTCCCAACCCGATTATCCGTTTTTTGTACCCATACATCATAACTAGACCCATATTTTAGAAAAAAGAAAATGGACGTGAAACCCATTGGTATCATAAGTGTTCAAAGTAGATCAAAGACGGGTATGTAGGATAGCATAGAAGTAGAAGTAGAAGAAAGAAAAGAAAAGAAATGTCTGTGACTTAAATTCTGATTGTTTCAGAGAAGAGTGATGCAACGGCATCGATTACATGTCCTTGGCGTGCTTCTGGAGCTTACGCATAGCTTCGCGGTGTACGTCAAGAAGGTCACCGTTTCGCATACGCTCGTCAAAGGCTCTGTCGGTCCATTCTTTTTCGCTCTGCTGCGTCCTGCGGCGCTGAGCTTCGGCTTGCTTTTGACTCAGGAGGATGTTGCGGCTCATGTCGACATTGCGCTGAACCTCAACTTCCCTGCTGGCCAAGAGAGATTTGGAAGTGAACGGGGTCTCACGACCAGAGTTGCTAATAACCGGGGTGCCTGCCCGTAGCTCATATTGAACCGACTGTCGAAAGCTTGCAAGGGCAGACTCGCGGGCAACAGAAGTGGGAAGCGCAGACACACGTTTAGGTTGATGGGTGTTGAAACCATTGTCGTTGCTGCCACCACTGAGACGCTGAAGAGATGGCGTTGAAGTTGAAGGACTCAGACTGCTCTGTCGCATAAGCTCCTTCCTCTGGTTCAAGGGCAAGTCGTCCGCATCTACACCAACATCGGCAGCGTAGATCGGGTAGTTGTTGAGTGACCCTGCATCGCTAGAGGCTCGGTGTCGAACAGGGAGGTTGACTTCGGACGAGCTGGTCAGCAGATTTCCTGCTGACTTGTTGCGGAGATACACTTCCCGTTGACCGAGAAGAGTCTGGGGGCTAGAGTAGGACACAACGCCTTGAGTCGATGAGCGCTGGCCGTCGGCGCCGACTGGAAGGCTGAGTGTGTGCGCTCCCATCGCTTCTCCTTCTGGAATGGGTGGTGTTAGACTTGAACCAAGCTGTTCTTCGGCAATGGGTGCAATGCCACCAGACGCCAATCGTAACCCCCCAGAAGAAGATCGTGGCATGACACCACTAGTTGGAGTTGTATCTGAGCTACGGGTCTGGCCTTCACCCGTGAGAATAGCGAGGGCCGCTGGGACATGCTGCTGGACATCGCGTCGCGAGGCAGTATGAGAGTGGTTGGAGGCTTGGGAGTTCGACCATGTGATCGCAGGTGCCGGTGTTCCTTCGTTTGATGACTTTCGTAGCTCATCGACATGTACAGGTGCTGGCTTTTCCATTGTCGGCACAGCTGGGTTTCGGGGTGCGTTAATGTGAATCTCATCTAGTTGAGGGGCTTCCGCATTGCTCAGGTGCTTGGCCCATTCATTGGTTCGATAGGATAATGCCACCCGGGACAGGGACCTAGGAAGTCGATCCTTTGTCAAGCTTACACGAGTCGATGAGCCTAATGTCGCGGATTTGCTCTCGTCAATAGCCCCAGTGGTATATTCTCCCGATTGTTCACAGTCTCTGGGCTTGGTAGCAGCATTCGCATCAATACCCATGGGCTTTTCCTGATCACCTGGAGATGGGCTCAGCTTATCCTTATCGTCTTCAGAGAGCTCAGCGTTAATCTCGATGTTCTTGGGCAGTTCTGAAGTCGAAAGGGATTGACGATCGCCGCAACTCACACTCTCGTCGTCAACTGTCGCTGCAACTGATCCATCGTCGTCGCGTGGACGAGATCGAGGAACCACTAACTCTTCAGTACTCTCGCCATGTTCGTGTTCCGGATGATCTCCAAGCACACAGCTCGATCGATGAGAAATGTTTCCGAGTAACTCCATGGACCCACGTGAGAGACGAGATAAGCGCTTGGCAAGCGAGTTTCGGTGACCAGGGGTATGAAGTCCAGTATCCTCTTCATCCGCAAAAGTTGCCACAGAAGAACGACCATCATTAGAAAGGGCGTCGTCATCGTCGTCGTCGGCAACGGGAATGGTAAATGGGAGAGGAACAACAGAAGGAGCGGCAGATTTAATAACAGACGATCGTGAAGAGATGCGCCGATCAACCTGGTGGCTCATGGCAGCAAGATTCTGGGCATCAGTACCAGCATTCGCCTGCTCGCCCACTTGTTCTATAGTTGGCGTTGTGATATCGTCTGAAGCCACGCGAACTGTCACCCTACCATCCTGATCTTGTCCCGAAGACATCAATGTTACGGTAGGTTGTTTCTTGGATTGCTCAGAATCTGGTATGTCTGTCATCTCAAAGACCTCGACGACTGAGGCGGATTGTGTCTTCGAGGAGTCGGTTTGGCTGTTGCGGTTCTTTTTCTCGTTTGAAATCTCTCCGTCGTCCGAGGTGCGAGAGACGGTCGAGCTTCCTATATCTCCATCGCCATAGATTCTCTCCCACTGGCGTCTCTCACGCGCATTTGACTCCTCAATGTTCCGACCAACTTGCTCCTCTTCCTCGCGAAGGTTGCGCTCCCCTTCAGCAGCTGCCTCTGCCTTCTTTTCACGCTTTTCCCGAACAATTTTCCACAACTTAATCTGTGAAATGATGCCGAACAGGCAGATGATAACAATTGCTGCCGTTTCCACGCGGATACCTTTAGTAACTGGGTATGTGTCGGCGCCAAGGGGGAACAAGTCATCATTCAGTTCCCAAACATAAGCCCAAAATTCCTTCAGTCCAGCTCTGCTGAAGCAATCGATGCCTAGTACAGTAACTGTCGCGCCGGAGAAGGCGATGGTGAAGATAAGCGCCCAGTCCCGGGTGTAATGGCTGAAGTAGAAGGCAAACCCGCCCACAGTGAAACAGGCAATGAAAATGGCCTTGGATACGACAGGTCCAAGTAGACCTCCAGGGACCAAGCAAAGAAGCCACATGCTAACGCAGAAGCCACCCAGGGCACAGCCGAGTCCCTCGGTGATATCTCTAAAGAACATAGAAGCTGCTCCGAGGACACATCCAGAAACGACGGCTGCAACCACATAGCCCCCTTGCAAAGCATCGCTGACTTCAGGTTTCATCACATAAACGATAAGTACAGCAACGCACAAGGACGCAGCGAAAGCAGTCGAAAAGAACGTGTGGATTATTCGGTTCTTAATTCCTACAAGAGCATAGGTGATGCCAGTAAGAAGCAAGATGGTGCCCGCAACACCCCAACCGGGTGTAATCTTAGGGTCAATGGGCAGGTGTCCAGCAGGTATTGTAGCTATCAAGTTTGTTAGCAATATCTCGAGGCCAGTGTTCCTATCCGGCGTTACCATTGTAGTAGGAAGAGTCATCAAGCCCACTCTCGATAGGGCCATCTGTGCTCGTTGATGAAGGGCCTGAACTTTGTGTTTTCTCCGTTTCGGTAGCGGTTACCGAGATAGACTCAGTTTCAGACTGTGAGTCTGCAGCTTCGGAGGATTCGGTCTTCTTTCCAGAGAATTCAGTGGTTTTCGTGCCACTGCTGTGTTCATGAGTCGAAATTGAGCTGGAAACGATCGATCTAGTTTTTTGTGGCTCATCGTCGTCCGCTCTTGGAGTTATCCTGACGGCCTCTCCACTAACATGCTGGATCACCAAAAGTAGGCAAAGCAGCGCCCATAACCTTGACCAGCGGGGGAGCATTATAGGTCGAAAGTTAGGATTGGCGTGCTGGGTATTGATAGTTTTAAGGTCCAATAGTTGCAGCGATATCGCGAGACCTTGTAAGCATCGTCGAATGCCAAGTCCAAGAATGTTTAGCTGCAGAGCGAAAAAGAAGAAGGTTTCAAGAAGAGTTGTCGGACTGGGCAGTTCAAGAATAACACTGCTAAAAAAATTGACGTAGAAAATGAATTCAAGCTGAATTTGTCTAGACCATCGAATTCAAGCCGGTGGACCAAGGTGAAACAAGGACTTTGGGAATGGCAATGAGAAAGAAACAGATGGGTGACCGGGGTGCTCTCGGTGTAAGGAACAACCGTGACTGTCTCGAAAAAGGCGTTGATATAAGATCGACAATCAGCAGCACAGCGCGGGACGTAGGCAGAACAACGCAAACCCGAAACCAATATCCAGGCCCAGCAGAGGTAACGAGCACAGCTGCAACGAAAGAAGACGAAATAGCAGAAGAAGATGGAGAACCAGGAATCAGGAAGAGTGTGGCATCATAGGTAGGTAGTTATCGTCTGGTGCCCGGGAGTGCAAAGGCGGGTAATTTTAGCTTCTTGACAGTAGCGATGGACGAGTCGAGACAGTCGCGAGGTGATGGGGAAAGCGGAGTGACTGGGAATACCCTGGTTTGTATGGTCCAATATTAGCAATGACTGGACTGAACAACAGCACATGGCGCGGCCGTTGACAACAGCTAGCCTCTTGGGCCAATTTCCCATGGACCTCCTGTGACGCTGTGGTGTCGTGATGGCCGACGAACGACTTACAGGAAGACGCGGTCCACCCGGAGCTACGCGGTACGTACTATACTGTACTGCCTTCCCGGTTCTTGGCTTGCAGCGGCTGGTGCTTTCCCACTTTTCAGGTTGCCCTGTTCGGGAATAGCATGTGGAGATCAAACGCCTCAAGCACCGCAAGCACTTCCCGACCCACCCTCACCTGTTCTGAGAGCAGCCAATCGCCGTTGTGATGTACCTGTTTCGAGTACTTTCCGGTACAAGTTCAGCCCAATTAGGCCAGACCTGACGGGAGAGCGACGTCGCTTCATGGCAAGAGCATTACATGGCATGTCTGTTACCAAGACTGCAATTTGAGATTGAGTAGAAATTTCTTCACTCATCTATAAACAGTGGAGTTCTTCGTCTCGTCGGTTAGTAAAGCTGTTACAATTTTTGAATCATCTACACCTTATAGCGTCGCATTTGTCTGAGACGGAACGCACAAGATCCGCGTCCTACTATCCGTATTGCGGGTACGTATACCTGTCCCGCTTGACCTCTCTCCACTTCTCATCCAGACATGCTTTTTCCTAGATTGCACGGAACAGGGATCATGCTGAGCGGCTGATTAACAGTGGGCTTCCTGAGAGCATGCAGATTCCGCTGGGGGTGACCACATTGCTCGCCATCTGGAACCCTGCAAAGCATTTAGATCCATGTGAGTGAGGCCTTTTGGATGGGCAAACGATGGTGTTCACCGTCCATACAGCTGGCTGCATCGGCCATGCTGGCCTTGACCTCTGTCAAAGTTGAGATAATCTTGATGTTAACGGATAAGATGAATGTGCCTGAAGCCGTGAGAAGACCCTCGTTATAAACATTCGATGACAGAACCTTGCCTTGTCCGATCAATAGACATCGAGCCTGTAAACGGATCCCTCGACGGCAGAATCCAGAAACTCAGCAGCTACGGTCGAGTACGCCCTGCATACTTGCTAGCAAGCCACTGTAACGGTGCTGCGGGCAGGTCTGCGCTCAGCCGATGTCATAGTCACACGTAGCCAAGCTACGCCGGTACTGCATCACCCACCGAGCCCACGACGCCATCGACCTTGGGTGTTTGATAGGCCAACCCACGGCTCTTCTTACACCAGTCAGTCTTGCATAACAACAGACTTTTCTTTTCGATGACAAATGACAAGGATTATTTCCTTGTTCAGCTGCATCTCAACTACCTCTACTGATGCTGTGCTTGATTGGTACAACAACTATATTTTGGCGGTGATAACTACTGGGTAGGCTAGGTAGGTAACAAAGTTATATGGCGTGGCACGCTAGCTCTCCAATAAGCTCTACCTTGTCTCAGCAGACAGATGCTATGTTTTACCAACCTATCAGCCCCTGAACATTTCATAAGGGTTTCATTGCCAGCAGACCTTCCGAGCCTCACCAGTCAACCAAAACTATCGTCCATAATTAAGACTCTCCTGGGTGCGAGTCCCAACTTCTAATCTTCATCACGCGTTACCGCCCATGGCTCACCATTCAGGGTCCATGATACTTCAGGAAGCGGGTTTCGTCTTATAACTAGGTCCAAGCGCTCAGGTTCACCTTCTGGAATATGTCGGTTCCAAACTGTATTGCTTATTCGCTGCCTCCATAACAGTGTTATGAATTGTGGGTTTTAGGTGCATATGCAAATGAAAGCAAAGACCTACCAGCTGTCGATGATTTTGCTACAACTTTCCTGGAGTTCTGATGTTCGGCCATGCCCGTTGGGGCAAACATGGGCCTCACATTACTTGGCTTCGAACTTGCTACACGTTGTAGTCTTTGGCTAGCTTGTAGATTCGGCTCCGCTTGATCGACCCTGAGCTGCAATCGCTCATCCTCTCCCCGGTGATGCTGCCAGTTCGCTGGGTCAGTTCCAACCCCAACTGCTAACATGAGATAATCAGTCGAACCATTTAATTTACGTTCATGTGGTTTTCGGTTGCATTTCAGCATGATGCTCTCCAATATTGATGATACTTAACCTTTTCAACTAACTAGGTCCCACCCAACATTTAGGAAGTATTTTACAACAGAACTTCGCTGTCTTCAACAGTGGCGCACGGGTCACAATGCAGGCGATGATCCCATAGCACGCCCGGGATCAGCAAAGTCTGTCTTGCGCATGCGCCAGCGCCAGGAACCTCAAGTCATTCCTACTACAGACCATACTAAACGAGTGACAATCCGTGATCAATATGCTCGCAGGACATAATTGATGACTGCTTCCTCTGGTCCGTGACCATGCTTGGCTCTACCCACAACTCTGTTCACTTTGTTATTCAGCAAACATCGTCGACGGGCGTCATCTGTACATCGAGCCCCAGATTTTCTGAGCTGTGCTTGAAGGTACTAATCGATACTTTGGCAAATCCTTGTTTCTTTATCCTTTCGGATCATACACCACTGTACCCGGACGCTGGTGGCAGCCTCACCGACGTGTCTAGAGATAAAAGAGATTAAAGGGTCCACCTTTTTTGTTTTGTTTTATGATCGTTGGCGCACTTCGGTTGAACAACAAGTTGACAGGCCAGAATGTTGGATCCTCTTTCATGGGTGTTTTCTCATGGGCGCCATCACATCAGCTCGTGCTCTTCTCGCCTATCTAGTTGCGGGAAGATCAGTGGCCCAAAAAGAGACGCGCACCCCCGACAACCTTGCTTCCCTCCTTGGGGATAGCAGAAACAACCGCCGGCGCCATGTCAAGGCTCTAAGGCAATGTTGATGCACGAATACAGCTTTGTCCAGGTCGTTGACGTGAATACAAATACGACTAACCCTGCTATTAGACGTCGCCGTCATCACTAATGCCGAGTTGTCTGACCCTGAGAGAGCGTTCTACAACCGAGGTATGCAACACAGGGTTCATCTCACCGTGGGGTCACTTGTTTTATCATTTATTGTTCCATTAGTTGTTTAGTTCGGAGTCTTGGATGAGAAATGTCGATCGCATGGAAATGATCATTTGCTAAATCATCACACATCCCCGTTGGGGCATTAGCGATATCAAATCAACTCCGAGACTTCTGCAGGTCGGTTGCACTCATACCAACAATGATACTTCTGTAATAGCCTCGTCATATCGCAGAGCAACACAGCCATACAAGAGACATTGCCCTTTTGACTTCTGGACTTAAGGTTTGATGGGTGCCCAATACCCGGATCTGGATGTAAGACCTTTGCACCATCCCTCTTCTGATTGCTCTCCATGCTAGTTAGCTAGCTGGAAAATGAGATCCTCGGCCACGTGCTGTACATGACTTTACCAAGACAAGGGTTGATGCGATCGATGATCGAGCAATTTTTGTTTGAATTTTCCCCATCCTTGCCAATGCTAGCCACGCTGGTGCTGATTGATACCAATGCTGGCTTGCAGAAAACAGTATGGCAGCACATGCATACAGTAATGTCAACGTTGCACTCGGCTGTGAGACGCGATAAACTCAATCCCTAGCCCCCACCTCACAAATAGAGCTGCACTCCCTGACTCCGTAAGCGAAATCGAATCCGTCCAGGCCGAGATATCAGTTAAAGCAGGCAAAGTCTTCCCAGCGGAATCTAAGGTAGCGCGGTTCTGTAGGTACGTACCTTGGACATCTGTCAATTTCGCCGAGCAGTAACCACAACCTTGGTAAAAACTAATATTAAAGCTTTGGTTCGCGTCTTAGCGAGGTGGCGCTGGTTAGATTCAACCTGAGACAAAGGACCAACTTTCCTCGATCTAACGTTATTGTCGCTGGATCCGCGATTGGACTTGCGTGGAGCTGTAATTTCTTTGGTGACTGCACAAGCAGGCTTTTATTGTTTGCCTGCCTAATCATTGTGACCATTTCGGGTCAGCCTCCGAAAGCCTACACTTATACTTTGAACCAGAAGACCAAGTATGCCATCCAAGATTGGTCCCATTTGGCTGATGGTGGTCTCCAACACCCGAGATGCTATTGGCAGGTTAATCAATCAGTGTAACAGTCTCAGTCAGATACGAGCTCTAGGTTGGATGGGGCCATCCTAAGGCAAATACGCAGTATATCGCTGATAACGAATGAACACAGCGGCTGATATAATCGGTGCTGTTATGAATCAATTTGAGGAATCGACATAAAGGATATTATCAAGGTCTAAACTCATCCGCCATTTCAACACTCGATCACCGCTTGGCCACTCTGGACGGAACCCGATCACCATTATATCTCGGTTGCACCGATGCCTTGCCGTTCCGGCTGCTACGTAACGCCTTTGCAGTAGGGGGGTTCTTCTTTTTGTTCTTGCTCGTCAGTGCCAGTAGTGTATTCAGAGGTAGCAGCATTATTCGCAGGAGCGTTTTGAATGGGAGGAGAACGATAGCGGTGAGGGATTCCATCGCCCACAGAAGTACATTTTTGTGTGACGCACTGTTCTTTGCAGCACTCGCCGCAAGAGCAATAGCATCGTCCAGTCTTGCATCCACCCCTGAGAATCGCGACTCGGTCTGGAATTGGAGGAGTGTGGCCTTCTTCTCGTAACGGCGTACAGCCCTGTTGAGCGCGTCGAGCTCCGGTTGAATTGCGTTACGCACGTCGCGTGCCACGGCGCCGTCCTTCTGCTTCGTCTTGCCGGGTTCCTGTTTTGTCTCTTGGGTAGAGTTAGTCTCTTCGGTGGCGACACGAGCCTCGAGTCGTTCCAGACGTGCGAGGACGGCTTCGAGCTGTTCCGAGTTGTTGCCAGTTTTCTGAAATTCGGAGGGACCACCTTGTACCACTCGCTGTAAGTGAAGCGTTCGCGACTGGACCAGCTTTATCATGTGTGATATAACACGAAGCTCGGCTACAAGAAGGAAGATGGTCAGGTTGTAGTTGGAAACAAGACCCTCGGAGGGTCGGCTTAACTGGGATCGAATGGCATGTAAGAGGTATGCACCAAGGAGTGGAAGGATGAAGCATGAGGCGAGGGCAGTGATTTCGTAAAAATATAATTCCGCGAGAGCTTCCCGCTGCCGCGTGGTCGGTTGGCTTTCATGTAGCTCTTCTGTCGGTTCAGTTTGTACTTCTTCGTCTTCTGGCACATGGTCAAGAGGAGAGTGAGGTGCTGGGGCATGAGTGCTGGAGTCGACGTCGCTATCGTCGTCGATAACACTGTCCGCTGTCGATTCGTGCTGTATCCGTACTTCCTGAGCTGAATGATACCATGCCCTAAGACCAGATTGAGTATATGCTCCCGCAGTCAATGAGATGCCGTGAAGGCAAAGACTTGAAACTTACCATGGCTGTGTTACAGACCAATGGAGGAAAACACCAGCTAGACCTAGGAGCATGACATCTGTGACCACGGCACTGCCATTCTTGAACAGAACACCGGAAATGGCTGGAAGAAGAGCAAAAGCCAATGACAACGACGCCAGAGATGACGACTCCCCGGGAGAAGTAGACTCGGTGCTGCTAGGATCTCGAAGCTGAGGGTTGAGCAGATCTCGAGCTTCACTGAGACTGTACTCTGAGAAATTGGAGCTGCGACGCGGCGGCATCGAATCAAGGCCTGGTGAAGCCATGTGCGGACGCCGAGATGCCGCGTCTTCGGCCACGGACACGGTCATAGAACGTCGGAGCCCATGACCGGGAGGCGGGGCGCTGATGCCGGAGCTTACACCGGCAGCGGGTCTCCCGACGGGGGACGAAGTCGTATTCTCATCCGTCATGACCAAAACTCAATTGAAGAATCCTCAGTGTCCGTTTCTGCGAGCAGACGTCGACTAGAACTATCTCGAGGCGGATTGCTGAAAAGGTAGCGCATGGGGTAAGGTCACGCGACGAAGCTTCCAAGGAAGCGGATAGTGAGGGGAAGGGGCAAGGAAGGGAGGGAAATGGCCGAAGGCTACAGCTGAGAAAACGGGATGTTTGTAAGTTAGGTGATGATGAGTGCGTTGTGCGACAACGCGGAGAATTGGAATGTGGTGGCGATGGGTTCGTGCAAAGAGTGGTGATGATGATTTGTCCCAAACGACGTCACTTACAGCAGCTGAGACGGGAGTGGTTGAGCTCTTGGCTCTGTGCTACAGTGCTGTGATCTACTGTACTTTAGCGCTGGAGCTGAAGCTGAAGTTGAAGTTAGCGTTGAGTTTTCTACTAGTTAGCTTCTGCTTGCTCAATTCAGAAAAGGGACCAAGAAAATGGGAAAAGCTGGAGGGCAATGTGGCTCTCTGATTTGATGGTCAATCCGGGTCACGAGCCTTGCCGATCGCCATGCAAGGGAAGAGGGAGATCACGGTTGTTTTTACTTGGGAGGGTATAGTTGGCATGTTGTAAGCCGCCTTGCCTAAAAGTTAGATCATGTATGGGACATGGACATGGCGTATGCAGAAGTTGTTGTTGTTGTTGTTGTTGTTAGAATGTATCAGTTGAAGATCCTAAGGGTTTTGTATGGCTCTTGAAATGGTGGGACTTGTGCTATATCTGAATTAAACAGAAGCGGGCCAGGAAATAAGTCAGTTGGATCTCAGACGGGACAGACACTGGAAGTACTCTCTAAAGATCCCCTGGTTATTAGGCCATTATCTTACAAGTTACTGCTGGGATTGTTAACTAAATCTTTCAAAAATTAATCAATTTATGTGCTTCATGCACGAGTCCTGCCCGCCCAGATGCTCTGCATGCCAACACAGGAGTTGTTTTAGAATAATAAGAAAGGGCGATGGAGCCTTTTTAGCAGCGTGACGTCAACATCTACGTTCAGCTGAAGTCATCAACACCGAATGACTCTGTTAATAAGAGTGCAGATTTGATTTTGAGGCGAGTTCGCATGTAACATCCCTCACTTCAAGGCTAGGTATATAGGGCTAGTCCGTGATTCAACATCAATCCAAGCGATGCTTGTAAAGAAACAAATCTCTTTGCCGCCTCAAAGATCTTAAACACTTGCAAGGGAGATAATGAGGAACCTTAATTCGAGACGTTCGTCCCGACTTGAGACAGGGGCTATGTCAGGTGGAATGACAATGACAATCACCAAGCATATAATATCACATATTCTCTTGCTCCGAGAAAATGTCCTGATTAATTATGCAGGTTCTCTTACGATCATGCAGGGTGATTCAGAAATCAAAACTCCCTCACAGTTGAGGCCATCGTCGTATCGCCTGAAGGTTCATAGTCTGGGACTCAAAAGGTCTCTTGAAATTCAACGAGAGTGTCCGCCCTCTAACTAGACTAACTAGGATTTCAACGCCCGCACCCATTAAAATGAAGCCCGGCATGGCGTCACTGGAGACAGCTCCCATCCCTTGATAGGACTGTGCAAACCCCTGTCGAGAAGCCGTCGCCTGTCAAAAAAAAATCATATTCAGGGGCACGGGACTGATTTAGAGCCTGGAGACTTGGAGGCCCCTGGTTTTAAAGATTGGAGATGGAGATTTGATGACGGAACTAGAGCGCTATCTGTAAGCATGCACCTTCACATACGTAGACCTACTGGATGCCAGGGACAGCCCAGGTAGGAACGGGAACTATAAGAGATCCAGGCTCCTATCTTCTGCATGTCAAGAGGTCTCGGGGTACCTTGGGTTATGAAGAAGATGAGACTAAGGCTGTATTAAAGTAGCTGCTTCGCCCCTCTTGTCTTGCTTCATAAAGATTTGCTCTGTTCAGAGAGTTAGTTACGCGAGTGCCTCTTTCATCGACATCATCAGAACCACTCTAGAAGACTAGAAGAGTCCATCACAGGCCAAGGAAATATCCACCGTTTGTTATATGAAGCTAATTCATCTAATGCTTCAAGCGAGCGCAAATCTCCGCCGATCGACCAAGATTTCAAACCCTTGAAGATTCCGGGGACACCGGTAGAGAAAGGAACAAAAAGGAATAAAATCAACGACCAAAAGGTTAAAGGGCGTTCCAAAGCCATCTTTGACCTCTTTCTCGTGGTTTGCTTGACTAGCGACCTCTCCTGAAGAGAGACAACATCCAATAGTGTTGCGACAACTAGTCGCAAACCCGACAGCCCTACTACAACTCTGGCAGAGTTCTCCATTGCAACATCTTGGAGCTCAATTCCTTCAGATCAACACAAAACATATGACGGATAAGGCGAGCTGAGTGCTTGAGAACTCACCTTGCATAAGGATCCGTCTCCTCCACTCTGTTCCATCAGCTCGGGCACTGAGGATGCTGGCTTTCAGGGCAGTCAGCAGTCCCTCATCCACTAAACCCTGGTCAACCGCTTCCCCAACCTCCAGGTCTTTCCGCAGCTGTCATTGGTCCACCGTCAACGAATTTCCCCTTGACGTCTGGTCCCTTTATTGCTTCTTTTCTTCTTCTCCTTCGCCCGCTGCCGCTCGACAATCCGCCACGACTATACCGACGACAACATATTCATAGACACCACCGTCTTCGGTTTACCGACTTCTCTTGGCGCTGCCGAATCGAGCCTAGGGACATCCCGCGCCAGTCGCGTTCCTTCATTCTCTGCCTCTGTCTCCCGTCAACGCCGGCTCCGTGCACTGTCAGTTAGCGCCCAGCCTCAGCCTCCAAGACATACTCAGCAACTCGACGACGGCTTCAGTCTCAGTTCAAACCTCAACCCTCATCTCGCCCTCACTCACGTCAACGTGAGAAGGACCCCGCCATTACTCCCGAGCGCGGTCGTCTTGGCGGCCGTGCCGACAACCTGTTTCCGACGGATCCTCAACTCTCCCGACATTCTCCCTCCAACCCAGTATCGGCCGCCATAGATGCCCCGGGTAATCCTCTAATCCAGAGCCTCGATCCCTCAAGATCCGTCTATCCCAGAACCGGCTCACCTTCTGGTAGTCCTGCCGCCTTGAACCCTCAACACCCGCCAAGCCGACCCCTCGACATTCATCAACCATCCGCCTTTCGTCCTTCGCCTTTCCGACCTCAAAAGGCTGCTGGAGCTGCGCGTCGTACTCGTCGCCTATCAGCTGTTCGTCTCTGGAACCCTACAAACTCGACTCCTCGACCTCACACCAAGCCCGATTCGTCGCGTAAACGCCGTCCTTCAACTCCTGCGCCGCCATCGGTTCCTCTTCAGCATCCCGCATTCGACGACTCACGAGCACCACCCGATCCCGTAGGTGCTGGGCCCAGCGATTACCCGCTCCTTACGCTTTCCGAGCAGCGTCAAATCAGGCATTCCCTATCGCCGCGTGTCAGTCTTCAGGTTGATCGGGCGGGAAGCAGTGACCCGCGTGTGAGCCTACCGAATTCAGTGCGCGCCTCCTACGACGAGAAAGGGTCTCGGAGGGGTGCAGAGTCCGCCGAAGAACCTCGCCTCAGCAGAGACCTCCTTTCACGGGACAACTCGGTGGGAGACCCCGTCATCAAGATCGACAAGGGTAAAGGGAAGGCCGTGATGATGCCCGAGACCGAAGATCCCATGCCGTCCTATGGCAAGGACCTGGAGCGTGGTCCGGACATCATGGACCCGCGAATGTCCAACGTCTCGGCTGGTGATGGAATAGGATCCGCTTTGTCTACAACAAACTCTTCAATCATGGGTGAAGAGGTCGAGCCAGACGCAGCTGGAGAATGGGGGCCTCAGCACCCTTGTTATCCCCACCTCAACCCTCATGTTCCGGTCGACTCGCCCGAATATGTCAACACACGCATTATCCGGATACGTCGCGACTGGTTAATCAAGGGCGACTTGGCACCCACATTTTCAAACCTGTATCCTGAGATCCTGGACCCTGCTGGTTTGTCTGAACAAGAGTTCCGTCGGATCATTGAAAAACTGAATGGTGAATTGATTCCGGCATTTGATCCATACAACATGCGGAATATCATCGATGGTCTACTTGGATTGGTTACTGGTTGGGTCTGGGATGATTTTGGCCTGACTGGCATCAAGTCTCGATTGAATAATCTCGAGAAATGGATTGAGCAGTGGAACCTCGAGATGGAAAAGACCATGGGTTCTGAGGATGGTGCCATGCCACCCAAGATTCTGCCTCTCCGACAAACAGGTTACATGACGGTAAGCACCTCCCTCCTAGATATAGAGATGGTAGTTACTAACATTTCCCGATAGCTTGACATTCAGATTCCTGATCCCGAAATTGCACCAGCTCCGAGCACCACCAACCCTAACGATTCGAGGACAGCTTTACCTATGGAACCTGCACCTGCTGCTGTCGCTTGAACAGAAACACTCGCACTTTGCAACACCTTCTTTCGACCGATTGGGCCGACCGACAACTCGTCGATATCCTTTGACCTTACTTGTTTAATTTCCTGACGACGAACGAGACTGCTCCTTTGATGAACAGGACGTCTCTTAACGAGTTACACCAAGCCTGTCTATACCCTCAGACTTGCGAGATCTTATTCCTTTTACCCACCTTGATACCACTACACATCGCATGGCGTTCTTTCGGATTCATTTGTCTTTCACCAGAGACCAGGCCTGCATTCCTGAGCAGGTCCTGCAGAGTTTTTTCTGTTTGTTTTTTCCTCTAGTCATCTTGGAGAGATGATGGGTACAAAAGTTGTAGCGGCGTTGAATGCCTCAGACGGACATGGATCAGTTCCAGTACCTCCCTATATCATGATGCGCTTTGGAGATGAAGCTTCGGAGCAATGTTTGCTTGGGGTGGAGGTGATTTTATTTTGCGTAACTGTATTATCATGTAATTTCATAACATGATATATCTGTCTAATATTATATGACACTCAAGTTCCTTTTACTCCCTCCAGTTCCTCGTTTTATGTCCTGCTCCTTGGGTACGGAGTATCAACCACCGAACTTCGGACCCGTCCACCCTACAAGGACAATTTAAAGTCCGCCGGGCCCTCTCTTCCCCAATGTCGTTACAGCGGTACCGGTAATAGCGCGGGCAGTCATCTCCATCCATGCCAAGCTTCCGAACCCGGGCTATAGCCAGGTTGACGAATGACACCATCACACTCCCCCACGTCAATTACAACAAGCAACGTTAAAAAAAGTTCCGACTTGCAGTGTCCTGTTTCTTACTCATAATCCTCAAAGCAGTTGAAAGATGGCGAACGCGCCCTCGAAACTTGAACATGTCGAGCCAGGAAAAGCAGAAGCAGCCTAGACGGGGAGTAATTGGCTGGGCCAAGAAGGTGGTGAACTTGATTCTCGCTCAGTATCTCGTCATTGGATTTGCCATTGCTTGTGTTTTGGGTTATTACTTTCCTTGTATGCTCTTTCTCCTCCGTATCTGGAGTGTGGAATTAGTGCTAATACTCAGTCTGCAGCTGTCGCTCAGCATGGAGGTGTTATTCGCTCAGAATATAGCATCCTCTACGGCGCCGTTGCATTCATCTTCTTGGTCAGCGGGTTGCAGCTATCGCCGGGGAAGCTGCGCAAGAATGTGACGAATTGGAGATTGCATATTCTGGTTCATGGGATCAGTTTTGCAGTTATCCCGGCTATTGTACTTGGTAAGTTTTCACTCTGTCATGGTTGTTAATAGGCAACCATGAATTAGAACGAAGAAGTAACAAAATCAACATTTACAGCCCTGGTTCACATCTCCATCGCAGCTGGAGCCCTCAACTCTCAAACGCCCGCCCCTCCAATCCTCATTGGTCTTCTCACTACAGCCTGTCTTCCAACAACCATCGCCTCCAACGTTGTCATGACACGCGCATCAGGCGGAGACGAAGCCGCCGCCATTATCTCAGTCGTCATCGGCAACGTCGCAGGGTCGTTTCTTTCTCCTCTTCTCATCTACGGCTTCTTCCCAACGGGCCACCCCGAAGCATTCGATGACTGGCGGCCTGCTAGCCCGTCTACCTTGGGACACATGTACGCAGATGTTGCCAAGCAGCTGTGCCTCAGCGTCGTCTTGCCCCTCGCCGTTGGCCAGGCTATAAGATGGAAGTGGGAAGACCGCACGGTAAAGGTCCTCAACGCTCTCAAGCTGGCCAAGGTATCGACGCTATGTCTTGTCCTACTTGTCTGGACAACATTTTCTGGAGCCTTCGGTACGGGTGCACTTAAGGATCTGTCGACTAGCAACGTCCTCTTCCTTGTCTTCGTCAATGTTGGGCTGTATGCTCTCTTCACAGTAATTTGTTTCTATTCCGCAAGACCACCCGAGGGCTTGACCAGGGCGGTGTCTTCATCGTGGCTGAGAAGGGTTTTTAAGCCCATGTCTAAAGAGCAGACAATCGCCGTGTGCTTTTGCGGAGCCGCCAAGACAACGAGCCTGGGTATCCCGCTGGCGAGTTCAATGTGGGCGCGTGCTGATGATCTCACGCGAGCGTATATACAGATTCCTGTATTGCTGTACACCATCGAGCAGGTCTTCATGGCTCAGGGGTTGGTGTACGTCTTTCGATGGTATATGCGGCGTGGAATCAAAGAACGCAAGGACAAGGAAGCAGAGCAGGAAACTTATAGAGAACAACAGTCTACAGAATCACAGATACAAGCCGATGAACCTCCGAGACAATTGATTAAAGAGGTGGAGCAGAAAGTACTGCGGAACTTTTAAGTTGCGGCTGACACCTCGGTTGATTTTAAACAGTTCGTCATACCTTGATATGTGTGATTACTTACAGGTATTCTCTCAATATTAACATAGTGTACGCAATTCAACTAACATACTACCGCCGTGTCTTCACTTATATCGTTTTGGAACTCAATAATTAGACTAAATAAACTTATCATATTCAAGAAACTACATAGTTATCGTAATCATCTAAAATTGGCCACTCTTAAACTTCTTACTTGCTAGCTCCGTTCACGCCGTTCTCTTCCTTTCTGATGAGGCTCTCGAACAAAGGTGCTAAGTGTTGGGCGCTCTTCTTAGGATAACGCTTCTGGTCATTCTCGTAATCGACGTAAGTCACGCCGAATCGAGTCTCGTATCCCTCGGCCCACTCGAAGTTGTCCAGTAGAGACCAGGCAAAGTAACCGTGGACGTCGACGCCATCGAGTCTGGAGGCATCGGCCATGGCCTTCACGTAATCATCATAGTACTGAGCACGGAAGTCATCTTGTAAAATCTTCTCCCGTGGCATGTCATTCTCGCCCTTGATGCTGGTGCCATTCTCAGTAACGTACATTCTGGGGAAGCCATAACGTTTAGACAGCCAGACAAGTAGGTCGCGGAAGCCTGGGGCACACGGTCGCAGCCAGGTAGATTGAGTCTCGGGACCGATACAATCATCTCGGTGGTTCCAGAAGTGCAGCTCAAGGTTACCGAGGAAGTCATCGGCAGGAGCATCTTCTTCGCGGTGCTTAACATAGTTGGCAGTGTAGTGGTTCATGCCATAGAAATCGTTGGATCCCAGTACAAGCGCCTTTTCCTCAGGGGTAAAAGTAGGGAGGCGATCTCCAAGCTGAGCGCGCATTGAGGCCGGGTATTCTCCAAAATAGATGGGGTCAGCAAACCAAGAGATGGCAAACTCGATCTTGCGGTTAGCAGCCTCGACATCTCTTGGGTCCTTGGGGTCCCAGGGGAAGGTAGCATCACCGTTAAGAGTGATTCCAATCTCACCACCATTCTTGGGCTTAAACTCTTCACGGTAAACCTTGACGGCACGGCCGTGGGCAACGAGAAGGTTGTGGCCTACAATCCAGGGTTCACGAGAAGAGTCACCGACGTCAGACTTGGAACGATCGGAGCAGCGGCCGGGAGCGTTAGAGCCAGTACTGTAGCCGAGAATAGATGAGCACCATGGCTCGTTGTGAGTGATCCAGTTCTTGCAGCGGGGTATAGACTCAAAAAGGACACGAGCATAACGCTCGTAGTCTAGAGGGAACTCTTCGCGGTTCAGGAGACCACCATAACGGCGGTCCAGCTCGTCTGGCACATCCCAGTGGAAGAGGGTGATGAAGGGAGTAATGCCGGCTTCAAGGAGGTCGTCAACGAACGTGCGGTAGTGATCGATTCCAGCCTGGTTGATGGGATCTTCTCGGCCACCGAGGGGAATAATTCTGGACCAGCAGATGGAAAACCGGTACGCCTTAGCACCTACGGACTTGAGGAGGGAGATATCCTCAGCAGTACGGTTGTAGGAGTCACAGGCGGTGACACCGGAAGTGCCGTCAGCGATCTTGCCAGGCTTGGCACAGAAGGTATCCCAATTAGCGGGACCACGTCCATCCTTGTCAATAGCACCCTCGATCTGATAGCTGTCATGATGGTCAATTACAACAGCTTAGGGGTGGGAGGGTTAAAGGTAACTTACGAGGCGGTGGCAAAGCCCCATTTGAAGTCGCTAGGAAGTGACATGACGGATGAAAGCTGCCTCTCGGTTCTTTAACTTCCAGTTGAGCTGGGATATCGTTCGATGTAAGAGTGCTTGTCCTGGAAGACAGATTGGTCGAAATAGGATATGAATGAGTTGAAGACGGTGTAGGTAAGTGAAAGAGGAGGACATTAGATGCAGAGGAGGAGGAGGAGGATGAGAAAGGCATATTCGTTCAGCATCAGAACATGCTCTTATATACCCGAACGCGGAACATGGGTTGTCCCTCCATCTCATCCCCTCACATTGTCTCGCCTCTGCAGCTTTCGTGTCAGATACAAGGCGAAACCTGAATAAAGAGAAGGGATATGCCTCAAAGATCGTGTCTGTGTATGTCGGACCGTCGTAGCCGTGGCCGGATCATCTGCCACAAAAGCTAGGGTGGGGTTGACAATGTTGTAAGAGGATGATTACGGCTGGTTGGTGGTTGATTTCACGACACGACGCCAGGGTACCTACCTTCCTGAGTTAAATTGGTGTGTTATAGCGACACCTGCCTAGGCTGCCCTGTACCTTAGCCTGCAGGCTGGCGATGTCTCCTTCCAGGCCTCTTTGAAGTGACCCCAGCCAACCATAACTATTGCCCCATGGGGATTGGTTGTAACAACCTCTAGACCCTTCCCGATTCATTTATCGTATCCTTCTCCCTCTTTCTTCCCCTTCCTTCTTCACACTTTCTTTCGTTCCATTGTCGCTTTCCAGAGAATCATTGTTATCAAATCCTCGAGGAAAAGACTGGAGGAATCCCAAACCCTTTGGCACTTTACTCTTTCTGTCGAGCATGGACCTCTGTTTTCGTCAGACGATTCCCGCTCATCTGTGCCCCCTCGAGCCTTCGGCCCGCCTCTCCGGCGCCACGACAGCCCGCTATCGCCAGAACTTCGGCATGTTCTTTCACGACCTCGACCACGACCACTGTAACTGGGCCTTACCGGGCGAATTCGACGCTGGAGTAGATTTCGATGGTTCCCGAGATCTCATCTTCTGCACGTGGACTCGGTCTCTTGGAGATCCAAGGGTCCTCGCGCCATTACCTCCCTTGCTTTCAAGGTTGCATTGTGTTTCGGATGCTAGAATATTGATCCTCATTGCCTCTCTAGTTTGCAGGGTGCCTTCGGCCGGTTCCTGTCCCCACTCTGTCAAACGGCCCGGACTGCTTTACCCCGATCTCCCCGGCATTAAATGGCTGCTAGGGCCGAAACACCACACACCGAACGGAATTGTCCAAGTCTCCGAACTTCACGCGACTCAATGACAGACTTCATCTTATCTTTATTATCACACATATCCGCTCATCGTTTAGCCGAATGTCCCCACGTGGTTTCTTCTATGAAACAATCACTACCTAGCCAAGAAATCGTCTCATCATGTTCACATGATAACGTTCAGGCTCAGAAAGCATGATCATCGAATGCATACTTTTGGACAAACTATCTAACATGGCTACTAAGATGGAATCGATTGTCCTTAAAGAACGACATGAGAGCTCTGAGTATCTCGCCTATGCAATTGTTGACAGAATAAACACTCTTTGCCAAGATCTTCGCGGGATTCCTCATCATTATCCCCTTCCGCATGGGTTTATTATCAGTCATCAGCCTCCTCGACATTACAGCAGACCCCACTCCACTCCGAACTTATTGTCGCTTCGTTTTTTAGTTCCCTCCAGCAGCGGCTTCTGTGTCATCCCTGTCCTGCAGCTTTCGCTTTCCGGGGTGTGACATTTCCACATCGACATCTTCTCCCGCCGATTCCTTCGATTCGTCACCATTGCCCGAGTATTCGATAATTTCCCACTCCACCTTGACTCGACCATCCTGCGATTGCTTGACGCCCTGGCTTCGGCGCATATTGCCGAGGCGTGTTCCTTCAACCATGCCATCGAACCAAGGAACTCCATACGACTGGCGCAGTGCAGTATTCCTACCCACTACTGCTAGTGACTGGTCTGCTGGGGCTTTGTCTTCTTCCTCTTCAGGAATCAATCCCATGTCCTCCAGATCTCGCAGATCCTCCCTCAGCAAGCTGCCGAGTGTAAGGTTGATAAATTCAGCTTCGGTATAGGGGTTTTCGGACCAGTACGACAAGGGCGTACCACAGTAACCGCAAAAGTGACGTTTTGAGTACTGCTGACTAGGGTGTGTGTAAACGCGTCGAATCAAGGCGTGTGTTTCGTCGGGAAAGAAAGAGTAGGTAGTGCTGTGGTACCATGACAGCGGCACTCGGATGTAGGCAGCCAGTGGGGTCGCAAGAGGGATCTCTGTGAGCAGTTGTCAGCTTATATGCTCAAAGCTCGGGGGCATCTCTCTGGAAGTGGACGAGGTGAGTTTCGACTTACGATGGGCAGGCTCAGTGTTGAACAAGACCTGTGCCTCATTGATGCTATTTTGAGGAACGGCAATGATGTAACGATTTCGGCCGCACTGGCAACCGCCGCGCAACGGTCTGAGAGTGCTCATGGCTAATGGTGAGTTGCTAATTGAGTTATTCGAGAGGCTGTGTACCGATCGAGTACGTCGGGCCGGAAGTGCATGTGTTTGGGAGGAAGGAGAAGAGTTTAGGTTACGAGAGTTGCAGTAGCTGCTGTGGGAGGAATTTGTTTGGTGATCAGCAGTTCCACCCACCTTCTCACCTCACCTTGCTTGCTGAGGAAGTACTGTAGCTCCCAGGCAGCACCCAGCAGGTGGGCAGGCAGTGACGACATCCTTCAGTGAGTTTCCGCTAAATATTATGTTTCCACGGTGCTCTAGTGCTTCGTGGGGGCTTCTAGAAATGTGCTGGCCAACCGACGGACCTCTGTGGCCCCACCAGCTGAAATGCCCCTCTTTAGGTTCCAATAAAGTTCCGAGTGGAGGTGCCTCTGGACGATAAGCTACCCTACAATTACTAGTGGTGATTTTTCGAAATGCACGTTCTGAAATGTCCAAGATTTTCTCTTGAGGGAGGCATCAGAAACGGCGATGATAGGTAAGTAGTTGAAATAGCTATGCAGTTTTTGACGTGCTCCCTCCAATCATGCCTGGACATGGGTTATATTCGATGATTAACAGAACATCACAGCAAAGTCTACGTCCTCTTCCGCGTTCCACCATCATGTGAGTGAGCAACTTCAATCAATTTGATAAATCACAATGTAAGCGACGTTGAGGTTCGATGAAGCACCACATCAATTATGCTTGTTTCCTCTCTATTGCCGTAATTGAATTACATATGCTATTTAAGTTACACAAAGCCAGTAATAAAAGATGCAATACCTTTATAGTTTAATAATTACTCACAGTCCTCAGTGGAGAAGGAAGTTATGTCTAGGCAAGTCAAAAGTATTGCAATCTGCACAGTGATACCACAACCACAAAAGCCTGGTTTCGTCAGTATATTTCAACCTATCACTATCGTCAACGCCACAGTACAACCTTCACCGATGACCACCACACTCATTAAAAATGATCGCCTCACCCTTCGAAACTCTACAGCTACTATCCCCTGTCTTGGTTTCGGTAGCTACAAAATTCGTGGCCAGACATGCACAGCTGCCGTACTGGCAGCGCTATCGGCGGGCTACAGGCATATTGACTCAGCTGCGCTGTACCGCAATGAGGTGCGCGTCCGCGAAGCCATCGAACAGTCCAGCGTAGCCCGCGAGGACATGTTTCTGACTACGAAAGTGGGAAGTCCTAGGAGAAGGACGGGCTACAGTGAGATGTATCAAGATGTTGTTGAGACCGTGGACCGCATTGCTGGACAGGATGGGTACGTAGACTTATTGCTAATACACGTTCCTGGACCGTCCCGGGAGCATAGGCGAAGCTTGTGGGTTGCCATGGAGAGAGCCAAGAGAGAGGGCAGAGCAAAGAGTATTGGTGTTAGTAATTTTCGAGTGCGACATCTTGAAGAGCTGAAGGAGTATGCCGCCGAATGGCCTCCGAGTGTGAATCAGATCGAGGTATGCCACACTCTACTCTATATCGAAGTGAGGGTAGTGTCCTAATCAACGGTGCCTTGTTGGATTTCAGCTACACCCCTGGTGCCAACAGCGAAATGTTGTAGCCTACTGCAAGGATAATGGAATTACAATCGAGGCATACAGTCCGCTTGCAACAGGTGCTCGACTGGATGACGCAACTGTCCAGATAATTTCGAAAAGGCACGGAAAGACACCCGCTCAGATTCTTGTTAGGTATTCATTACAAAAGGGCTGGATACCGTTGCCTAAGAGCTCTGACTTCGATCGAATTCGTGAGAATATCGATGTCTTTGACTTTGCTCTAGGTCAAGATGACATGGAGGCTCTGGACGCGTTGGACGAAGGCTCTACAGGTGCTGTTTTCCGGATGAATGTTGATTAGTTTATAGTCGAGATGTAATCTTTTCAAAAAAGAGAACATGTGACTTCATACATCACTCCACTGCCTTATCTGCACAAAATCGCTAGATAGATTCTCATAGTATATACAAAGCGACAAGTTGGCCCAGCTATTCAAATAAGATGTACACCGCTCGATTTCCATAATGTCCTGGAAGAGTCCTATGTTCTCCCGTGCTTGGCCCACTCCCTGAGTACATTTTTCTTAATCTTGCCGGTGCTAGTCTTGGGCAGCTCATCAACAATCTCTACTTCTCTAGGAACCATGAATCTACTTATATCACTCTGATGCTTGGCCCACGAGATAACCTCGTCACCAGTTACAGCCTTGCCGTCCTTGACGGTGATGTAGACCTTGGGCCGCTCGCCCCAATGTGAGTCCGGGACAGCTACGGCACCAGCCTCAAGAATATCTGGGTGCTGGGCCAGCATGCTCTCGAGAGCAACAGACGAGATGTTCTCGCCACCTGAAATGATGATGTCCTTTGCACGGTCCTGAATCTGGGCGCTGCCATCTGGATGCCATACTGCAAGATCGCCCGAGTGAAGCACACCTCCTGCAAACAGCTGTCGTGTAGCTTCGGGATCCTTGTAATATTCCTTGGCGCAGATATTGCCGGTGAAGACGATCTCGCCAATCTCCTTGCCGTCCTTGGCGACGTCAATAAGGACACCCTGTGGTTGATCTGGCTTGATAACACGAATTGGTTGACTTGTAATGAAGCCATGACCTTGCCGGGACATCTTTGCATACTTCTCAGCCGGAGGTAGGTGGTCCCACTCGGGTAGAGTATAGCACTTGGTGATAGGCCCGTATGTTTCTGTGCGAAGCTCGTATTAGTGGCTAAGTTTGCGAAATGCAACCTGACATACCTGTCATCCCATAAACATGAACGGGGATGAGGTTGAGTTTAGCCTGCACAGCCACATTAGCATTTGTTTCTTTGTGAGAGTGCCTGACGGTACGTGCCATTTGCTCAAAGAGATAGCCTGTGGGTGGGCTAGCAGCCACGGTGACTTTGACTTCTTGCGAAAGCCTTTCAGCTTCCTTGGCAGCTACCAATAGCGTATTAACTGTGGGAGCAGCGTTGAAGTGTGTGATTCCCTCTTCCTTCAGGAGCTTCCAGATGAGGGGATAATCAATCTTTCTTAGACAGACGTTGGTGCCACGAACTGCAACGACTGACCAGGGGAACGTCCAGCCTACTGCATGGAACCTGTAAATGGTCAGTCATCTACATCTGTGGTTGGTTGGAGTGGGAACACTCCTTAAACCACTTACATGGGGAGTGTCCATAGGTATTTACAGCGCCCAATGTTCAGACCTGACTCAACAATGTTGGCCATGGAAGCAAGGTAAGCGCCTCTATGTGTGTAGATGACACCCTTGGGACGTGAAGTGGTTCCAGAAGTGAAAGGGATAGCAAGCATATCGTCCTCGCTTCGGGCCTGAGCATGGAGACCTGCCCAGCCTTGACTACCTTGACTGATATCATGCTTCAGGCCCTCTAGAACAGCATCATCGAAGGGACCAGATAGCTGGCCTTCGGTAGCATCAGTGTCCTGATAAGCGAGGTTAGCAACAGCCTCAAGACAAGAATGCACCTGCGCGCGAGAGAGAAAATCAACCATATCAATAATCAAAGGGACACTCTTGTGCTTCTCCTTGTACGCATCAAGCAAGCCTGCAAACTCATTATCAACAATAATGCAGTCCACCTCAGCAAAGTCAAAGATGTAAGCGATGTCGTCTTGTTTTAGACGGTAGTTTGCCGGGACAATGGTGGCGCCCGCTGCAACTATTCCGTAGATAGACTCGAGGAAAGCGGGCGTGTTAGGTGCGAGGATACCCACGCGCCGGTAGCTATGCTTGAGGAAATAGTAAGCAAGGCCACGGGCGCGATCAGCAAACTCGGCGTAGGAACGGCGTAGGACGGCGCCATTAACGGTGATGTGAAAGATAGCTTCAGCCTCGGGCTCAATGGAAGCCGCACGCTCGAGAAATGTTGTAGGGGAAAGAGTATGAAAGTTGACAGGTGCCGTGGGATGAGGGCGGAGATGGTTAATAATGGAGCGGATGCGTGATGGAGGATCCGACATTGTGAGAGTTGCCTGTGAGACTCCTTATTGACAAGAGGGATATTTCTTTAAGCAATGAGAGATTGTGATAAGTAACTGAATAATCAGACTGAGATGAGGATGCGATGCTAGCTCCGTTTTCATAGCTAAGTCTCGGTTCAGCCCGGCAAGTACGGCCCCAGCTCGGTTTCTCCAATCTAGATTGCCCACCCATTACAGCCGAAGACAACAGCGGCTCGAAGGAGCTTAGCCCGCGATAAACCAATGATGAGTTTCCAGATCCCTTCCGCTTATCTCATTGCCTAATGCAAGTTGAAGGCGGGGACCCCGCACATCAAGCTATGGATATGGAGGCTAGGAGGGGAGCAAGGGGAGGTAGGTAGGTATAGTAACTTGCTTGGCATACTCTGTACAAGAGCTCTAAAAGAACATTACGTACCTTGGGTTAAGCAGGACTGCGAAGAGCTAACGGAAGAATGTTCAGCGGGTTGTTACTAATAGTGCAAGAAGCATTTCAATTAAGGTAATATGCCAACCTTGCGCTAAATGCAAAACGACAAGAGTATCCTATTGGTATTATCAACATAACCACCAGCGAAATCAGGAACGATGACACAATATGTGGTTTGAAAAAGAAAAAGAAAACCCGAGAAAAAAAGGAGTGGGAGAACTGTATATTTAAGTATCAAACAAGAGAACCTTCCCAACTGTTTAATACCATGTTGTATATCTCCCGAGGTCGGATGGTAGAGGTGAGTATTCGTATAGTCTGCGGAATATGCTCCGCTTCATAGTGGGATTCCAAAAGATTTTGCGGGGTAGCTTGCTGTGGGGAATAAACAATTGACGTGGTGTAAGTGAGCCAGATAGGTACGAGGGGCCCAAAATTAGAGGAAAAGATTATGTCTGTAATCATTAGTTGAAACGAATCTCTAATGGTAGTTGATGGACATAATAGTACATGTCAGAGTCTGTGTGTTGAATGGACGGGGAGCCCACAACTTGCAAGACAGAGACGTGGCTTGAATAGCAAGACATTATGATCCGTCTTGTTCAAGAAACGATCCTTTGTTTAATACATGTGCCTACCTAGTAGGTGGGTAGATGCCTTTGCAAACTTAACATGCCACTAGAGCACTGTAGATTACTGTTTTGCCAAAGGCGCATTTGGGCAAATCACAGGTAATCGACCTCGGATTGCCCTGGGACACTATATTTCTTTCAGACAGGCTACGTCTTAACATAAAATTAACCATTCTATTGTGAAGATAGGAAACAAAACTCAAAGCAACGCCTATGATACTCTGACGACCAAGGTACCTTATGGTCCGAGACAGATGAAAGATGTGGCGTGAATGGTGGCTGCTATGTGGCTGCACTGTCTCAAGCTCTCCACTCCTCCCTGCAAGTCAATCTGCGGAACGGGTTGTTCTTCTCGTTTCTTATCCATCGTTACCTAAGTTATTGCCTTGCGTGTAATAGGAAACCCCCATCTTCAGCTCCTTTCTTGTACCGACACTTTACGTTCGTTTCGCGACATCTTTGCGCCTTTTTCTTTCCGTCGATATACTTTGTCATAACGGATAGAAGGAGCCGCTGTACTCTCTGCTACGTCTTAGTCCGTATTGACTTTTTGAGACCCGCTGTCTGTTGCATCATTTACTCATACAAACTTTCCCCCTCGAGCCCGCTACCAACGCGCAAATCCACGGTATGTACCCCGGAGCCCCGGGCGACGAGAATAGCTCCTCGCCTTGTGCTGCTCCTACTCTATCCACTCTACATCAACCAACCGTGCAGCGTTCTAGAAGCTCATCATGATCGTCTATAGCTCAAGCCAGAGATTCATGGCGTCCCGCAACCCTTCCGAGAGCTCCTCAGCTCGTCCGTCTGCAAATCGTACTGCGTCTCATACCCATACTCCCAAAACACCTGCTTCCAGCAGCGACGATCGCTTGAAAGTCCCCAAGAAAGCCCATACTTTTGCCAACGCTGCTTCAGCGTCAGGCGATAGCGCCGCATCTCCCGATGCCTTCGAGACGGGCGAGCATAGCGACTCCGACGATGGAATCGAGATTACCCGAGCTTCCGTAGAGCTCGACATACTTCCTATCGAACTGATCACATTAACGGACAGGTACGCATATGGAGCAGTATCATAACTTGAATGCCCCTTGCTAAGCCATTCATCAACAGCTTCATCGAGTCTTTAAACGCCAAAGTTCACCCAACCCCTCCTGATATCGAGAAGCTATCGCAGAAGTTCCAGGACTTTTATACCCAAGCATCTTCCAACATCAACACCCACATCAATGCTCTCGCCTCGAGACAAAGCCGCGATGCGTCACCCACGCCATCCTCGTCTTCCATCTCCTCCGCCGCTAGCCGATTACGATCAAAGGCCAGTGCGCTGAACATCACCAAAGCAGAGACTGAGCAGCAGATGATAACCTCAGAAGAGTTAGCGAACCGCAAGCGAACAAGAAAAGCCCTTGAGGCTAAGAGGTCGCTGATTGAGGAGGCGGTCGAGCGCAGATTATGCGAGGGTATTTACGGAAAGATTTACCGGCATCGGAGCACACAAGATGAAGCTCAGGACGACAAGTTACGTTCAAAGACAGCCGCTTTAGACTTGGTCGGGATTGGGCCCGCCGACTTGGGTATTGATCTCACGGGTGAAGCAGGTGAATCTGCAGAAACGACTGGTCCAACTGAAGAAGACATCAGGCAGAAGCTGGAACCTGCGAGGCGAGACATAGTTATGATGACTCAAAAACGATACCCTCTAGGCAAGCTTAACCATCTCAAAGCTGCTCACCGAAGCATTGTCGACACACTTGCTCACTTCCATCCTTCTGCATCTGCTGATGAGATCATGCCTATGCTTATCTACACCCTCATTACTCTTCCGCCTGAGAACCTCCATGTTATCAGCGATGTTCACTTTATACAGTACTTCCGCTGGGAGCCAAAGCTCACGGGTGAGGCTGCGTACTGTCTGACGAACCTCGAGGCTGCCATTAGCTTCTTGCAGACAGTCGATCTTACAACACTCAGGGCGGACGAGCAGCTTTCTGGTCCTGCAAAGAGTTCCAGTCCGAGGGCGGGAACATTCCCTCCGGCTTATCATCAAGGGGAAACAGCCTCATCACAAAATGCTCCTGAAACGAACAAGACCAACGCTGATGCAGCCAAGATTTCTACTCCTGATGCCAAGGCATCGTCGGCTTTGCGCAACCGTCGGCTGAGTGACCTCGTAAACGCGCCTGCACAAGCATTTGGGGCTGCCAGCGATGCTGTTTTCACTACGGCTGACCAAAGCTTGAAGAACATATCCAACAGCTTGGGAGATAGTTACAAAATGTTGATAGGCAAGCTGAGGGAGCATCAAGATAGTCCTCGAGAGTCCATCACTGTACCCAGAACGCTAGACGATGCTCGCAAACTAGTTAGCACACCATCTCCTGATGAGGAGGACACCAGCGGGATTAACAGACTGCTTGCACCAGACGACAATGATCTCCTGAAGCGTCCAATATCGCGAGAAGATAGAGTTCTTAATCTGATTGGGGGGCGTCGCGACCGCAGTACGGACAGCATACGGAGCGGTCGCAGCGTTAGCTCTTCCAAGAAGGTCTTGTTCGCGTCCGATGAGCCTAAGACAACTAGTCAAAGCCCCGGGCAGAACCCAGCTGTCCTAGACCAAATGCGCAACTTGGGCAATTCTTTTAACCCCATGGCTCGACTCCCCAGCATTAGCATGATCCGCGGGTTTGGGCGCAACACACCCTCGGTGCCAGCTACACCAGCGTCTAAGGACCCAGTCAAGCCTACAGATGGTGGAGATTTAGGAACGGTATGTCAATGACGTTTATTTCAGAATGTAATATGTTGAATGCTAACACTGATCCAGGCCTTCCCCGATATCGCTCCAGCCCTTCCACCCAAGGAGATCCCCAAGGTTGCCCCGCCTAATAAACGCTTCATGGAGATACAGACCCCTGGTGAGCTTAAGCTGGGCGAGGTACTTGACCTCCTCCGGGATTATCGCCGGTTGGCCGGTGCATTGAAGGACATTGGTGCTTTTGAGACTAAGTAAGGAGAGACACAATGCATACACGCACATAGATTCTTTTAGAATTAATTCAATCCAGGATCTAGTTATTGGAAAGGAGTAGGGAAAATATTACACATGTGTATAATGTCGTGGCGTAGTAGGATACTTGATGTTGGCTTGTATTTGTAGTAGCTTTGCTTTCTATTAGAAACTACCAATCTATGTCAAGATTTGTGAGGATATAAACAAGTCCTCCCACAACAAAATGAAACCGCCTGTGTGGCCCAGATGCCACACTGCATAAAACGCCCCAAAAATGTACACTCCAGGTCCAAGCGATTCAGCTCTAGAACCACCATGAATATTTCTAACACCTGGCTAAATATCAAACAAGAGCTTGCGCTCCGACAGTTGCCTTCCAAAGCTCGGTCTAAGTCTTGTAATCCTGATGCTGGACGCCGGAACCCCCCCCTTTGGGCATTTGAAATCGATTTTGTCTGAAAGTTGTTAAGTTCGTAAAAATGCTATCACCAGACTAAGGTATCCTCAACGAGGGCACCGAGATTATGTTTGCAAAGATAAGAACATGGCTGTTTCATGTTCGGTTTAGGCAAAACTTGATCGCCTGTTGATTAAGGCATGGGGTTAGTCTCTGCCCGACGAGGATGAAAGTTGTGGGATTCAATGGTCCTTAGTGGAGGAACGTCGTCTTTCTCCTCATCAAACACTGGTTCAGTGTTTGATCGTGGGAAATCCCGTAATGTGTTGGAATTGCTTGATGTTGCTCGCTTGTGGCCATGTATCTCGTTACTTGGAATAACAGGCCCAGGATAGAGGAATTGAGAGATGATGCGACTGTTTGCTCGCTCACGTATACGGCTAATGCTGCCCCTTCGACCAGGCAGACCTGGGCTTGTTGGGGGTTCCATCCCAGAGGTGGTGCCCATAGATGCATTCGTCCGTGTGCGAATAAGAATTGGCTGGTTCTCCTCGGCTTCCTTCTGGAAACGTGCTTCGCTGGGCAAAAGCACGGCCCGGTCCAGGCCATATGGCAGGCCACGATGACGGCCACGGATTTGCATGGCAACAATGATGAGCTTACCGACAACGGTAAATTGAGAGCAGAGAGAGGCATTGACGTTGGGTACACCCATGCTCAGACCAACTGTTCCGTACGCGCTGATAACCTCAAAGAGAACATCAAACGAATTGAAGTCCTTCGCCTTTAGGCTACTGCCCTCGCTGATGGCAAGGATGAAGAACCCCACGAAGACATACCACAAGTCGAAAGAGAGCTGGCGTCGCAAATGAGTACCGACGTAGCTGAGAGCACTCGATTCCTCCTCGTCTTCATCCTTCTTACTGCTGTAAACTCCGAGAGACTTTTCTTCGTACACGTTGGTTCGTCGAATGGAAATTGCAATTGGGAAGATGGAAATGTACATCATGATCATATACAAAACTGGAATGGCAGGATGGAGGTCGCCCAAACTGAAACAGGAGAAGCCTGCGGTTCGGGTAGAGGCAGCCTGAAAGAGGCCATCGGCAATGCGAGTATGTACTGGCAGTTCGGCCACTGGACCCGAGTTCAGCTAGAGAAGTTAGCATGATAACAGATCAGAGAAAACTAGAGAGTTGCATACATCTAAGATGACAAAGAACAGCAAGTCGATGGCGTTCAAAGCGACAAGAATCCAAAACAGCCACCAGTTGGCGCTTGAAGGAAAAAGAAGGGTGAAGCACCGGCGAGGGTGGTCAAGAAGGAATCTAAGCTCCTCCCAAAGACCGGTGCCTTGAGGTACAATCTGAGCGAGAACCCAGATGACGAACCGCAGCATGACGGGAAAACCAGTGTTTCCAATAATAATGAAAAACCACATGATCATCATGGCATACTCCGAAGTGTTAAAGGAATTCATGCTATCCGGTGTCAAGGTCAGACCCAAGTCATTGAAGGCCGAGTTGGCTGTCCAAAACCCCCACCAGGTCCTCGAAATGGCGTTGTCGTCGACGATCCTGCCGTATTTCTCATTGTGTAGAATGAAGGGCAAGAGGAAGGTCACAGCGATGAGCTGAA
The DNA here is from genome assembly GCA_013184455.1 of Fusarium continuum. Lineage (NCBI taxonomy): Eukaryota > Fungi > Ascomycota > Sordariomycetes > Hypocreales > Nectriaceae > Fusarium > Fusarium continuum. Next base: position 108,710 of record JABCKB010000063.1, on the reverse strand, counting down.
AGCCCCAGAAGTAGGAAAGCAAGATCAGGGCCAAAGTCCTCAGAGACCGATATTCAATACCGCCCAATTCCTCTCGTTGCTCAAGGGTCAAGCCAAGAAAGTTAGAATTTCGACCCATAGTCGGAGTATAACTGAGATAAGGCATGTCCTTAGTGTGATCGTTTGACAAAGCTGACTTGATCGTATCTATCGTGCGTGTCCGAAAAGCTCGCCCCATAGTGCTCTCGTTGTCATCGTGAACCTCCTTCTGGCCACGGTTGAAAATACGGGGTTTTCGCATTCTGAGGGCATCGAGGGTGCCACCGACAGCTTTGGCATCGTCGGTCAATTCGTGTTTGATGGGGCGTTTTGGCTCAGCAATGACGATGGTTGGTCTCCGACCAGGCGGTGGCCTCGAGTCAAGGGTCGCTTGATCCGGTCTCGATTCCGCTGTTCTCGTCATCGTGATAGTGTTGTTGTCGTCATCACCATCGTGTGCGTCGTTATCGTCCAGTCTTCGAGGGCCCATACCCTTCTCGGTCTCTCGTGGCCCAGGAATTCTCAATACTTCATTGTCTTGATTCCGTTGGCGCTCTAGAATTGCAATATGCTCTTCGTGAGTTCTTCGGTGAGGGAATTTGGTCAAGTCGTCGTCGACTCCGTCACTTCTCCTGACCGTCTCGGCAAATTTGATTCCTGTTGGTATATTCTGCAACTTGCCCTGCCCCTCCCTCCATGCATCCCTGCTGTCTCCAAATGCCTGATCGGGCTTTTCTAAGGGACTCAGCTCTATGCTATTGGACCGTCCAGCTGAGACCGTGTCGCTCTCATCGCTGCTCGCAGGTGGCGGCTTGTGCGGTTGATGGTCAATGTCGTCATCGTCATCAATAATCGCCTGGGATTGAAAGGCTTCATTCCCATCTAGTAGAATCCCGTCATTAGTGATTCGGGGAGGGCGACCTTGGTAAGGTACAACAGTAATATGCCGGCCATTGACTCCTTCTTCGGTCTGGCAGGCTTCACTTCGCGGGCGAGTCTTTGCCTTCGAGAGTGTGGCGCGGCGCTGCCTGGCGTCCGTAACCCAGCCTTGGAACCTCTTCTCAAACCAGTATAGGCGCAGGAAGACAACTGAGGTATGCAAAGTAATTGGGTTAGACGTTATAGTGAAAAGGTAAACAACAACCTGCTGAAAGGTGTTGAGAAGATTAACGTCAATAGGATTCAGACCGGCTTGAGTGTTTGCTCCACTGGCGAACATGAGGCAGTCGATATATGAAGTTCGGCCGTGGCCGGCACCGTAGATGATGACAGAAGCTAACAATGTAGCGCCGATAATCCATGTGTCTGTAAATCATGGTCAGACGAAACTTGGCATCAGAGATCGATACCAGATGAAAAGCAAAAAGTGCATACCCGCGTGGGGGGTTGGACACAAGAGGGAGGTACAGGGGATTTGAGACCGACAAATGCGACTTACAGTGTATGGAAATAAAGTTAAAGTGCGGTTTCTTTGATACGAAGGGCGGCTTGACAGCTTTGAGCCGCGCCCATGCAGAGGCGCGCGCCTCGTCTAGCATGTCTTCCAAAGAGAAGAAAAGACAACTGGAAGCTTTTGCGATGAACAATGAAGATGGAAAGTTAGAACCAGGGGGAGAGGGACTCCCAGGCTACTTGTGGTGAGTTAGTCGCAGAGCTTGGAAACTAGACTGTGGCCATGGCTAAGGACGGTTATGGCGTAAGGCGGAGACTGAGGAACGGAGGGGCGCAGGAACTGGCGACTTGCTGCACACCACTTAATGCGCAAAGAACAAGGTTTTCTCGGAGTACGGGTACTGGAGGAGTCGAGCTTTAGAGAAATAGGAATGGAATGGCTAGGTAGTTACTGAGTGCGGGAGTGAGTCTCTGGGGCACTGCTAGTGGCTAGCCGATTATTGAAGGTGAGAAAAGGGTGCGAGCGGCGGTGGTTGAAACTAGTCACAGCCACAAGACTCTAGTCAGATAGCGAGACTAGCTGATGAGTGTCCAAACGGAAGACACAAGTTGCTGAAGTTGCAAGTAGAGGAACATGTTGAGTGGCTGGAAGCGTCTCAATTGAGGGTAGAGATCAAGGTGAAGGTAGGCATTGAGTTGAGGAAGTGTTCTTGGAAATACAAAAGTAAGAGGTACCTTAGGTATACCTAGGTAAAGAAATTTCCTACAGATACCTAAGGCAAGTGCCGATTGCATTAGGAGGCAAGGTACCTAATAAAAGAACCATGGAAGGAGCCCCGGGCGTGAAAATGGAAGAAAGATAGTGGAAAGAGCCCCTGTTTATTTACGAGTGCACGACCTGAGATACTTACACTGGATCGAGACGAGAGCCAAAAATAAAATACTACAATGGTGACCAACCAAAACAAAGACGGTGACGACTCGGAGTTCGCGATTGAACCACGAGGGAGCTGCTGATGGCTCGGCTCCAAAGGGTCCAAAAATCCCATGTCATGATAACCTGATCAGCCATGCATGCTCCCGTTTCTTAGCTCTTACACTAGAAAGGGAAACGAAAAGTCAAGGTTACATACATAGGTAAGGTAGGCAAGGGCTTCAGAAAATATCCAGCATTCAACAAACTTGGATGGAAGCCAAGTGATGGGTCCGAGGTAGCTACCGGGTCCGTAAACGATCCAGGCTAGGGGGTATGAAGAAAAAAACAATGCGGACTGATTTTGGTGGTGAGGTGCTGATAACTCCATAATTTTTCTTTATACCCAGGGACCAGGCACAGCAAGCTGCAGTTCCCACCAAGCGCACACGCGGCATCAATTTGACAGGGCCAGAGCAGGGATTATCAAGGGCCCAGATGCCTGCAGCTGGAGACCTTACGGCGGCCAGAAACCGAGAGAGCGTGAGGTGAGAACAAGACCAGAGGCTTCTTTTAGGACAAAGGCATCCACTGCGCGGGACGCCTTCCCGGTGCCGGTAAACATCCGTCCAGCTGGTGTTTACATTAGCGGCTCCATCTTGAACCCAAGTTTGTCGTCTCGACTGTTCCTACAGCTGTTAATGGTACTCATCAGCGGAGAGGAGAAAAGGGAAGAATGGAGCGGAATAAGCCTGAGGTGGGAAAACAAGTGCCCTGAGAAAGCACAAAACTGTTTGAAGGGCGCCATCTGTTTACGGGCAGAGGACCGAGCAGACGGGTGGCAGAGCCCGTTGAAACGCCCGCTAACCCTGAAATCGTATCCATTGATTGGCAATTCCTCATCTAAGGTATCTGTGTTTAATCTGATCGGCCAGTGATGACGCCAAGCTTCTGTCTTTCAGACGAGATTGCCTCGCATCTTTACTTCGTGCCGAGCTGTTAGTGATCATTACTACGCATAATTGCCTACCTTGAGGATCCTTGTTATGAGACAACGTCACCGCGGAGTTTTAGACCCGCCGAACTGAGCTCGAGGTTTCTGAGTAGAGGCTACAGGCGATCGAAACGCCATGTCCTTGCCCTACCCTCCGTGTACGACATTACTATTGGGCCAATGGCACGCCGCTCAAAGCAATCTCCAATTCAACAAGATGGGGAGATTCGGATATCTTCAAATTGATGATGAAACCACTTACACGTGCTTGCTCGAGTCAATAACTGTAGGAAGGATAGACAGGCGACGAACTCGATACTCACTCGAGAATTGGAATCAATATCGGTCAAGGCTAGTAACATGGCTGACAAAACACGACAGTGAGGCTTTGAGGCTTTGGGCAGGTGAAAATTATTCAGGTTAATGAGGGGCTCACTCGGGCTCTCACCCTTGACTGAAGCCTAGACCCTTCTCCAAAATATTAGGGCCGTCTCTCATGACAATAGCCGAAACATGGCATTGATCGCGAATCTGTCCTTGGCTAAAAGAGCAGAAGCATATGAAGTCTATTTTCCGGTTAACATCAACATGATCATATCATGATCCACTCCGCCCTTCCGCTACTGTGTGCAGCAGATGATCTCCTCCAACAATGTGATGTCACCACTTATTGATCCCCTTCTCCGTAGACCACAGCCCGACACGTCCGGTTGCACGTTGCTCGACACCTTTGCGGCTGAGACAAGCATGCGTGTGCGAGGGTGCTGTGCGACAATAGATGAGGTTTCCGGGATAATAAAACCTTTAATCATCCCAACTCTCGTAGTGGAGGACATGCCAAGGTGTGAAGCACAATCATGCAGTCTTCTTCCCGGGAGGCTATGCAGAGAGTTCATGCAAAATGAGATATGAGCAACTCGCGAATCCAGACCGCTTTGCCCTTATCGTGTCACACCTACCTCATGCCATCAGGTAAGCATACCACAAGACACAAAGACACCAGAAGACACATAGTCAAAGATGCCCCATCGTCAATTTCGTGTTGAAGTTACAACAAGGAATGCGACCAAAAATTGAGATCAAGCCCTAGTACCGCCAAGCTTTTCTCCTCGGGACACTAGACCGCACTAACTTAGTTAAAAGCCCCAGCTTCTTTTTGAAGCTCTGACTTTGGAAACAGCTGAGAGGACGCTCTCTGTTGATACAATTTCTGATTAGTGAGGTCGTATTCGACAGCTGGTTCATTGATCACTTACCCTTGATATCGCGTCATATCAGTATAGTGTGATACATGTTACCCTATGATGTCTGTTTGGGTTGCGAAATCTGATGTGAATGAATTGAACTTCCTTACAGGGTAATTAATGTACCGTGTCGTCTTATCTTGTTCAACTTCGTCTTGTCATCTGGATTTTTCCCTCATGCATTGCCATCGTCTTATTGCATAGTAAGCCTATCACTTCAACAAGTCACATCTTATGTGTCTTGTGCATCAGTATGCTTGATCGAATATAGTACCTTCAGTCTGATCGGCTATGGCCGTGCCTTGCTGTTTCCCAAACGCCGAGTCTTCCCCGTCCTTGCGCCTCCAAACATTCTTGATATGCATATTGTTATACATATGAAATCTTCCTTTACCCATATTTCCGACGCTCAAGCTTAGCATTATTTAGCCCATCCAAGACATGTCCGCCTCCATTATCCCGTTTCCAACCATGCGACTGTTACTGCGCCGCTGCGCGTCTGGCATTCTCTCGTCCAATCTTCTTGAAAAAAGCATTGCTGTCTGCCTTCTTTCGCTTTGTCGACATCTTCTTGTTCTGCTCAATGTACGCCATATCCTGGCCACCACTGAGCTCACCGAGGGTCCCGGCCGTTCGTCGAGCCCCCTTCTTCTTTTTACGTCCCATGGTACCCTGATGGAACATGTCATCATTGGGGTCATCCTCTTCCATGCTCTCATTCTCCACAAGAACCTTCTGCAACAGCTCTCGGCGCTCTGTGACATCTGCAAATGCGAGCCCAGGCGTTTTCTCAATGTTCGCCAACTGCGTAATAACCTTGAAAGCATATCCTTGGTCCACAAGGAACGCTTGTCGCTTGGAAGAGAAAAACATCTCTTGGGTATCCTTTGATACCAACGAGTAAAAAAATGCATTGAAGCCTTCATCGTTACGTCGCTTGGCTCGTAGAATTCGTCCTAAACGCTGTGCTTCCTGACGACGTGAACCATAGTGCGAAGAAATCTGAATCAAGCACGTAGCCTCGGGCAAGTCGAGAGATGTGTCTCCAATCTTTGACAAGAAGAGTGTATTAACATTGGGGTTGTGCTGGAAGTTCTCTAACACTCGCAGACGTTCTCCTTGACCAGTGCCTCCGTAGATAAACGCCTTCTGGAGCTTCAGGGCGTACGCCTTGAGAGCATACACGTTATCTGAGAACACAATAATTTTGTCCCCTCGCGACTCATGGTAGTTGATGAGGTATTGACAAGCCTGAAACTTTCGTGGGTTCATGATATAGAGCAAACCCTTCTTTCGGCTTGGCGCCTTAAGATACTGATCGTAAAACTCGGTGGGCATAGGGCACCAGACTTCCGCGCACTGGACTCTGGCGATGTGTCCTTGCTTTGAGAGCTCCATCCAGTTGGCCTCGAAAAGCTTTGGCCCGATCAAAAAGTTAAGATCTGAAATCTTGTCGTCTTCTCGTAGGAGTGTTGCTGTGAGACCAAGCTTGGAGTGCGTCTTGATTGACGACGTCACCTTTCGAAAGATGTTGGCGGGTACAACGTGCACCTCGTCCAGCAACATCAGACCCCATTCCCGGCCTGTCAGGAACCTCATCATCTTCTCTGCATCATAAGATCGAGCTCGGGATTGTGTGACCATTGCGTATGTTGTAACAATGATGCCTGTACTTCCAGTAAATACGTTGTTCTTGGAATCGGACGTGAAGGCGACAATATCGTCGGGGTTAATATTAGACCACTTTAAGAATTCGTTTCGCCACTGCACAACCGACATAGAGCTTGTGCATAAGACGATCACGCCCTTTTTGATAGTGCAGGCTGCTGTGATGCCAACAAGCGTCTTTCCGGCACCACAAGGCAAAACGATCAGTCCACTCTTTGCGCGGCCATTACCAAACATTTTACTCAGACTCTTTTCCTGGTAAGGTCGAATTTGGGTTCCAGGCTTGAGGTCAATATCCAGATTGGCATTGGCTTCATCTCGTCGGAAATCATACTCCTCCAGAACGGGGTATCCCAGATTCAAGCATTCCTTCTGCACGGTTTCGACATCCTTGTCCGCAATCTCGAAGGAGTGTGTCACCTCCTGGTCCTCGTCGTCTTCCTCATTGAGCGTCGCAAAGACTTCACCCTCCTGGACAGGCTGTCCATCTTTACCTTGTTCGCCCGACTGACCAAGACCATTTGCCTGCTTTACTCCTGCCGCATTCTGTGTTCCGGGAATGACAAGACCGCCAATCTTGGGCGCCACTGATGTTGTGATCTCTTCTGTACCCTGTACACGTAGGGGTCCAATCTTAGGGTTCTTGAGGAGAGTTTGAAGCATGTTTGGATCAGGGCTTTCGACGTAATACTTGGTGTTCTTGAGAACAAGCTTCACCTTGCCGTAACTCTGGGTACAGCTTGTAATGAAATTTCGAATCTCGTCTGGTAAAGGCGTCTTGAGGAATCGGTCTAGTGTATTGATGATATCCTCTGGTGAGAGTCCAACAGAGACAGCAGCATACAGACTGTGTGTCGTAAGGGCGTACTCGTGCATGAAGGTCGGTCGAGATAAAGGTTCGGAGATGGTGATGAGAAAGTCCTGGGCCTGCTCTGCGAGCGGATTAAAACTCTCAAGAATGATGCGTCCCTTCTGAGGATCAATCCAGAGTGGTCGGTTCTGGTGATCTTTCTTCAAGACCAGGTAGGAGAAATCACGGTCGCCAAAGATGTGCGGGAGCGGATCCCGAATCGCATGTCTCTTCTGGTAGCGATCCAGTGAGAATATGTCTATGTTCTTATTCAAATCACGCTCCAGAGCCTCGTCGACGGGTGCTTCCTCCTCCTCCGGCATTTCCTCATTACTATCAATCGTTCGCGGCGTTACAGCGCCAGGCGTCGACATCCGAGAAGACCTGCCAGCTTTCGCCCCGCCCTGAATGGCGCCACCAGCTTTCCTCTTGGGCGGCATATTGTCGGGGTTCCAGACAGTCAAGAGCGTGGTTGACGGTTATCGTAAGAATGTGGATGAGGAGAAGAACGTGAACGTGAGACATACAAAGAGGCGTTACTGAAGAGTGTCCGCCACTGAATGATGATGACTAAAAGTGGACCCGACTGCCTGGCGCCTCGCTGCGCTTAGCGTGGCTCGTGGTCAGGGGCCTAAAGTGCATCCCCGAAAGTCTGAATAATACACCCCGCCAAAACTCTCCCGACTTTCATCTGAAATTGAACTGTAACTACTCTCTAGCTCTGGTTTGTCTGCGGAAAAGTACATCACGAATCCCACTTTATAACTCCAATTCGTTATCATGTGGTATGAAATAGCTCCGCTCACCTTATCAAACTAAAACTAACCAATATCTAGCAAACACATTCTCAACGCTCAAGTTGCTGTTCGGTCGCCCTGCTGTATGTCGAAGCCAGGTTGAAGTTTGCCTTGGCAACTCCCAGACATAGCCTACAATCTCAGAAACTAACTCTGTATACAGGCCGAAAATGGTTTGACTGCGTTGAGTGCCACAGCGAGCAAGAGTCCCATCCTCTCAAGGAGAGCTTCGAGATGATTTTTGCCTGCAAGAAATGCAGGAAATGCTTTCGAAAAGACGTAAAGGAATTCGAAGAGGCTGACGAGTTTTGCCCTCACTGCGATAACCACTTCATTATCGAAGCAAAGACTCCTCAAGCGGCCTTGTCCATTGAGAGCGATGACGTGCGAATGGATAACAAGATGCTCAAGGACGAGAGGCAAAAGACCAAGGGATTGAGGTCCATCTTTGACCCTACAGATGATGCCGACAAGCTAGGATAAAAATAAAAAAAAAACAGTGAGACGGAAAAGTCATGGCGTTTGGGATACATAGCGATTTGTCACTTCCGGAGGGAAACAATCTAGAAGAATGCGTCCCGTCATTACTTGTGTTAATACAATGGCACTAGGCTCCGATTCTAGAGACTTGATGCGCTTGTCTATGTGACTCCTCTTCACGTGCCTCCCTATTCCGCAGCGGAATCGTCCTGAGATCTAGTTAGGATGGCGGCACTTCCAGTTCCCGGGGTCCGGCCCGTCTTCTTCTTGGCAGCCTCCTCCTGCTTCTCCTGCTCGATCTCCTTGACGTAGCCCTCAATCTCCGATGTAGGTAGAGTCTCGATAGTGGCACCTGGTGCCATCAGGGCAATTTCAATGTTCTTAGCTCCGGTCTGGACGACTTCGAGCAACGACTTGATAGCGAGTCGAATGGTAGCCTCCCGATCCATATCCTCCTTGTAGTTTCGCTCTAGGAACTCGCGGACAGTCTTGCTTGAACGGCCGATAGCGTTTGCTTTCCTGTTGAATAGTCAGCTTTGTAATTTTGCCAAAGATTTCCTCGAACAAATGCCCCACCATGCAGAGTAGATACCAGAGGGCTCGGTCTGGTAGAGTCTAGGGACTTCGCTGCCGTTGTCGAAGCCAACAATCAGAGTACTAATACCAAATGGTCGGACACCGCCAGCCTGCGTGTACCGTTGCTGAACACCGGCGACATATTTGGTGATGTAGTCGATAGTAACGGGGTCTTCGACCGAGAGACGGTGGGACTGTGCCTCTAATCGTGCCTTGTCGACGAGGATACGTGCGTCTGCATTTAGACCAGCGAAGGCAAGGGCAACATGATGATCGAGAAGCTGGATCTTGGAAGGCGTGATGCGAGTATCCTGCAACTTCATGGCCGAGCGCTTCTCACATCCTAGCACAACAACATCGGTGCCTTTGACACCGACAGCACATGTTCCTGTTGGAGTATAAGCCACAGCAACAATGTCATTGATCAAGAGCCCTGATACCCACCTCGCTTGACAGCTTCGCCGGCATATTCGACTTGGAAAACGTGGCCATCGGGACTGGGAGAATGTTAGAAAGCTTCTCGTCGACCGATACCATGATACCGACCTGAAAACTAAACCTCTAGTTAGCCATGTATTATTACGCATAGGGCGCTATGGGAACTCACCCGACAGAGCTCTGTCGTATCCGGAAGCCATGGTGTAGGTTGAGAATAGATTGATTACGAGTGCGCTGTGCTTGAGGATATATAACGTGCTTCGTTCGTGTGATGAAGGCAGATCGAGGGGTTGGTGCTGGATTTGGTCGACAAGCGTTAATGTTGATGTGCTGGGGTGCTAAGCTTCGTCAGAATGGCAGCCTGTCTGGTACCTGCGGAAGGCTGAGAGCTGGAGCTCCCAAGCTAGCGGGCGGCAGCAAGCAAGCCGGAAAAACCAGAATGCGTGTTCCGGGCACCGTGAAAGTAAATATCGTGCACGGGCCTGTTGCTCATTACAGCTAGGGTATTCATTGACCTCTCATGGGCTTCAACTTCAGCCTACCAAGTATGGAAGACTCGGTAACTACTTTCGTGATGAGAAAGAACGTAATAGTTTGTTAAGTAACTGACCACATCCTCAGCACTGTTTTCCTACTGCTTATTTTCTATCATACAACATTCTAGATTTGCTGTCCATCATGACCATCTCAGTCTACCTACCCTCCTTTTGAGATATTAAGTTGAACGATTCAAGGCAGCAGTGAGCTCGTTGTTTCTTCTTAAAGCAAAGAAAGGGGAGATGGATAAGGCAAGGGCGAGAGGCAGGGTTCCAGAAGGAGGGACGCATTGACGCCCCTTCAGGTCGATCAGAAAGTCGCGACTTCAGACCATGTCTGATTCTGCAAAACCCCAGCCACATGTTGCCCTTTCTCGATCAATCGCGAACGAAAGTTTTCTATCCACATAATCTCCAACAGTCCATCCTGCGAAGTCGCACTGATCTCTCTGTATAGATCCATGGCTACTGTCATCGGCATGATCAGCATATCGGGTTGGACCGTGTTATTCAGGACTGAGTCAAGTCCGCGACAGATATCTGCAGCAAACAAACGCCCATGCTGGTATCGAGTCACATCGATCTGTAGGTCGAAAGGAAAGTCTGACCACATGTTCGGATATGCGTCGATAATCGGCTGGAATATGGCTCGGTGCAGGCTCTCAATGCATTGGTGGAAAAGTATCTGCGTCATCCAATAATACAGAAATGCAAGTCCAGTGCTTCCGTCCCTGAAAATATACGAGTTCAAGAATGGAATTAGTCCATTGGGGTTGATAAGATCCTCAGTCCAGTAAGCCATTGGATACTCGTAACTGGGTTGGTTGGCTAGTTGGAACCAAGAATCGAAGTGTCTTTCAAGTGAAAGACAATCTCGGAGAAGTTGTTGAGCGCGGTGTCGTCGACTAAGCGTGGCTTCTAATAGCACAACCTGATCTACTTGAGCAAAGATGGCAGGCAGGAGGAGAACGAGATCTAGGAGATGGTCCAGAAGAGACTTCGGGTGCCTCTGCCACGGAAGACGTTTCCAATCAGGAGATGAGATAAAGATATCCTGCCGCTTGAGGAGAGCGAATCCGGTCTTGGTTCTACTCAGCACGACGAAACAGACAGGAGCCCTTGGACGCTACTTACAGCCAGGGGCCGATATACTCGGACGAAGAAGTGATGGTTGGGAAAATGACTAAAATAAGCCGGTCCCATACTTCTCACCCGATGAGACCCTGATTCGCCAAGCATATTTGCCGTTTCATGCTAGCTGGTGTCAGCAGGTATTTGGAATCAAAGGCGGCAGTGAACAAACCTCGAAGAAGAAGACACAATAACTTTGAGCCGAGTCTTCTTGTTCATATGTACTTGGTAAACGCGCCAAGCATTGTGCCTTTACACGAAAGTCTCCGCCGCCCATGAAAGGGTGCAATTCAGACGGTGTATATGGCGGGAACGTGATGTCAAAGGGTGTGGAATCATGCTGAGCTGAATCGTCTGGGAAGATGTATGGAAGCTTGGTATGGAAAGCCGAGATGAGAACTGAATACTCCACGCCTCGGCTTGACACATGTATGTGATCTTCCCAGGCCGAGGTGAGAGGCTGAATTGGGGTGATATCGAGCGCTCTGGGCGACTCTTCAAACGACGGTGACCTCTGATTCTTGGATGATGAACCCTTCTTGGGATGGGAGGCTACTCTGCCCTTGTTCTCTGGTGTCCCTGTAATGAAGACTCGTTCTCTCTCATATCCTTCACATTGCCTTCCACTTGATATGCACTTCTGGCAATAAGGTCTCTCATTGCTGCACTAGTTGGTAATGTTAACTTGGCCCGCAGACTCGCGGTCGAGGGATCAGGAAACTAACTTTTACTCTTCTGCGTCGGCATGTCTCGCAGCCTTTGTATTTGCCAGGGACACCGACCATGTTACTTCGATGGTAAAGATAATTTGCAGAGTCTGATTTACTGTCGTCACAAGTTGTGTTCAAGGCAGCTGCTGTTATAAAGAACGAAACTGGGACATAACCAGGATTTCGGCAACGCCGTCTGCGATGCTGCAACTACGCAGTCACCAGCATCTGTTGCGATGAGGCATCCTGTCGGTGTCTATCACCCCACACGTTACGAGAGTCCATCTTCTACACGCGCATTGGGGCTTTTGTCAGAGCCGCCTTGACGCAGAGATCTAAAGATATCTCCGTTCATGGCAATTCCCTTGCGAAGGTTTTACCGCGGTAATGAGGGCCGCCATTTACGACGAATTAGCTGTACCAGGAGCTTGTATCCAACTTGACCCAGTGGAGGGCGGAACGCCTAGGTATCCACCAAGTACGCACACCTAGTGCAAAGGCCTTATGGGCAGGGGCTCAGCAATTATGACGAAATAGTTTACTTGTAATCAATTGGTACCGGCGTTTGAGTGTGACGAGCCTGACTGACAATGGCCCACATCAGGGGACTTTAGACTAACTAGGTTGTGGACGTGCGAAGGAGCAAGCATGCTGTCTCGTCTTCACCTATAGTGCATGGAACTTTCGGTTTAGCGCATCGGCTTGCTGTGGAGAAGCTGTATCTAAGCTGCAGCATCCGCCCCATAAGGCTGACAGGGAGGTGCGTGTGGAATGGCGGCAACGGATGCTCGTTGGCTATCAGTTTTAAGAGCTGAAGCTGGCCATTTGCTGAACGATAACGGAGTTGACGGTAGGTCCGGGGCTCCTGCTGGCAGCAGGGTGACAAAGTCCAAGTGACGGTTGGCCTTCTGGGATGTAATGGGGCACAGCCAACACATTAAGAAGCTGTCGAGATTAACTGATTTAATCTGACTTAAAGACATCCAAATCGTGTTGAGTCATGCTCTACAGACACTTCGGCTTTGACTTCCTCAATGCTGGAAAGGGTGGAACTGCGAGCCTCAGGCCTTGAGAATCGCGGTGGTGTTTCCGCTCCATGGGTTGGCTTCCAATCAATCTACTATCACTAATCGCCTTGAGTCTATCCAGATATGTACACTTGGTGCCTTGAGTACTGTTACTATTCGAATTTCTCTTACAGCTACGGGACGACACAACTCTCGCTCATACAACGCTAAAGTAGGCGTTATTGTCCAAGAATTTGCGCATCCGGACTCGCTGCAACCAGCAGTCATGACATTACTACCGTGGTCCATTTGACCCAGTCACAGGTGGAATCAAAATGAGGGGCACGTATGACGCTGCAGAGCAAGGGGGTGAGATATGCTGTCACTCGGATACGAAACCAAGAGACCGGGGTGTCAGATATACTTGTAGGGGTTCATGATGCCATTCTAGGTCCGATGTCAGCCCTAACGTCGGGGAAATGCAATGGAGAGGGGGCAGAAATCAGAGACAAGGAGATTTAGGGCTGAATAGACGAAACGTGGGATAGGGACGGGGATCAAACTCACAGGATCAAAAAGGTTCTTGATCTGCTTCATCAAACCAATCGTGGTGTCGTCTCGGCTGTAGCCGATATACTTCTTCTTCGCAATTCCCAAGCCATGCTCAGCACTGATGCTACCATTGCGCTTCTGGATCCATTCGTACACCCAAGGCTCTAGCACCTTTTCAACGGCGGGATCATATCGGCGCACAGGAATGTTGAGATGCAGATTGGAATCACCCATATGGCCATAGCCAAGGACGTCGACGACAGGGTGGTCCGGTGTGTCACCCAAGAGGCCGGCATCAGTCATACGTGCTTTGGTGTCTTCGACGAGGCTGTACATCTCGTTGAGAGGGATAGATATATCGTACTTGTATGTACCGCCCCAGTGGCCCAGACACTCGGTGATGCCCTCACGCCATCCCCACAGGCTGCGAAGCTGTGTCTCGTCCTGGGCGACGACGCCGTCAGCAATAACCTCCCGGGTCATGACATCCTCAAGGAAGGCCTCGAGCTTTGCATAGTCATGCTCGCCGTTGGAACCGCTCGTCTCTATCAGGCAGTAGAATGGATACTCGCCCGCAAGAGGATGCTCCTGGTCCTTGACCTCTGACACAATTCTCTGACTGCGGCCATCCATCAGCTCAAAGGCAGAGAGAATCTCAGACAGCTGTTTCTTAGCCTCACGGAAGGCAAGCTGAGCCTTGTCATAAGACTCTAGGCCGAAGATGGCAACATTAACAGCAGGAGAGCGCTGGGGGCACTGTATGGCGATCTTTGTGATTATACCCAAAGTCCCCTCAGCACCAATGAAGAGCTGCTTGACGTCGTAGCCGGTGTTGTTCTTGCGCAGGGTGCACAGGTCATTAACGATGGTACCATTAGGCAGAACAGCCTCAACACCAAGGACGGTGCCGTGTAAACTGCCGTAGCGGAGCAACCGCAGGCCACCAGCGTTTGTGGCTACGTTTCCGCCAACGTGGCAAGACCCCTTGGCGCCGAGGTCGAGAGGAAAGATATAACCCCTTTGGGCAAGGTACGAGTCAACCGTCTCGAGGACACAGCCAGCGTCGATGACGAGGGAGCCACTGACATCGTCAAACGAGCGGATCTCGTTCATGCGGGCCATGCTAATGACGATCTCGTCAAAAACGGGAATGGAGCCTCCTACAAGGCCTGTGTTTCCTCCCTGGGGCACCACAGCGAGACGCTGCTCGTTACAGTACTTGAGGATGCCGCTAACCTCCTCAGTGGTGCCAGGCCTCAGTACCAGCTTGGATTGGCCTTTGTACTTGTGCATCCAGTCCTCGTTGTACGTCTCAAAGTCGGCCGCATCAACGCCCGATCCGCCGTCTGTGATTCCGTCGATAATGGCCGAGGGGTTGTTACCCAAGATCTCACGGAAGCGCGCGACATGCTCGGGAGTCACCTGGGCGAACCGGGAATCGCGCTCGAGCTGCGGGTACGTCTCGGACGTCAGCTTGCTCTTCTGTGCCCGCGTCGGAGAGACGAGTCTCGGGGCTGAAGTCGAGATGCACCGGGCGGGTGTCTTTGAGAGGGTGAGACCTCTTCCAAGAGCATTAGCCCTCAGACAAGCAGTCCTCCTGCTACCGGAAGCGGGTGCTCTGAGGGCGCGGAAGAGCTGTGGACGACAAGACATACTAGGAGATTGACAATGAATCAAATTGGCCCTTAGGTACCTCTTTCAACAGTCCAAGTGTCTAGCTAAGCGAAAATTTTGAGAAGAGAAACGAAGCTGCTATGTCGCCCCCAGCAACTTTTTGTCGATGGATTGCGCAAGGCTAATAACTGCGGAGCCCGCCTCACGCCAAACCCGACACCGGCTACAGTGACAGAAGAAGGCCGGCCTTCTCACTTCCGGGACAGGTGGTTGGTTGACTGGCTATTTCTTTTTTGCCAGACTCATTGAGACCGGCACAATTGAGGTACCCGGCCGGCCGGCTTCACCGTGTTCGCATACCCGTTTTCTTTTCCTTCATAACGGTCTCAAACGGGGATGTTCCACTCACTCCCCTCTGTATACTTCGGCGAAATTAACTGCACGCCGAGCTTAAGTAAACATTAAAAAGTCGGCAACGACTCACCTTTGCCGCATTTTGGATGCTCCTCCCACTCTACGGATAGAAATAACAATTAACTTACACTGATCTCCCCGGGCAATTAACTCTGAGGCGCTTTCCCTCCTCCACCGTTGGCGACAGAAGTACTCTGTACGTACTGTAGGACTCTATGCGTCGTCATTAGTAATTCGATGCTTTTAGACCACCAAAGTCACGGATCATCTCATGGACATGTCATATCTTCATTTCAGCAAGACCGCTAAATACGTTGGCTAAATAACAGAATCTTCGACTTGTCAAGTCTCTGACCCTTGATGATATTAACTAAAATAGAACTACCCCTACGGCGGTGTCCCCAAAGAAGACTGGGTAAAGCCGCCCAATAATGTTGTTATCCTGATCGGTCAACCAATCCGTCCATCCACGCACTCACCCACTCTCTGGTATAATTCAATGGAATATTCGTTTGCCGAAAGCCAAAAACCCTTTCCACCTTCGCCTGTGCAAGTAAAAACACCACTAGATGTTGCATCAACCAGAAAGGGCAAGCCAGTATTTCAACACATAGCCTCTTTCTCCTATCTACTCCCTCCCCTTCTTTCAGTATTCGCTATACCAAGCTTCATGCTCAGTTCCATTTGAACAGACGCGTGCATCTCTAGCCACGAGTCCTCCCTTTTCTGCTCCTAGACCCCGTTGGTGTGAGGGCTCTTTGGCTCAATATTCGTCCTATCCTGCTTGGCGGCTTCTGAGGCCTTCTGCTCCTTGTTCTGCTCGTTGATCAACTTCTCCATAAAGGAAATGTAGTCGTACTGTGGCATTCCTCGGTCTTCTGACATGTCCGGTCCGCTATGTGCTGGCATGATTTCAATGAGCTGGTCGATCACTTCGTCGGGGACCAAGCTGTGCCGTAAGTCCATCTCTGTCACGTAGGGTTTTCCATCTGCCACTTCTCGGAACGACTGGAAGACTTGCTCTGCCGTGTTCTGATCTTCTGTTACATCCACCATGAACCGGATGAATTGTTCGAATGTGACGTAGTCACGCCCGCTAGACGTCTCGAGGAAGTAGTCGTGCATCTCGTCTTCCGAAAACACAAGTCCCAGAGATGCGAGAGCAGCACTGAACTCAAGCTCCTGTAACGAGTTGGTGTCGTCACGGTCAAAGTGGCGGAAGACACTTTCAAACTCTTCCAACTGAATAGGTGTTAGGTTCGTCATGCTTCGCGCTACCATTTGGTTCTCTAAAAAGGCAAGCTTCTTTTGCACCGACGTCTTGACAAGACCGAGTTCGTATGAGAGCTCGTCGTATGTGTAGGTAGTGAAGTCGTTCTCCTCGATGTTGGCTTCTTGACACTTCTCGTCCAACTCTGCGATCTTGTCCAGGTACTGATCCAATGGAGAAAGGCTCTCGCTCAACTTCCTCACGTGGTGCAGTTGATCTTCTACATCACCATCAAGGCCGGAGATGGCCAACTGCATTGTGTTGAGGGCCATTGCAAAGTCGTTTGCCTTATCAGCAAAAGACTTGCGCAGGGCGTTCTTGATGCTATGGCTTGTTAGTAAAGCTCAAGTGTATTCGCAACGGGGCATCTTACTCTCGAATTGTCTCGTTAATGAGCTGAGCGCGCGTCATCTCATTTGATGCCAGCTCCGCCCACTTCTTCTCGAGAGCATCTAAACTCAGCTCCGCAGGTGGATCGTATGGTCGTAAGCGATAAGTGCCCAACTTTGTCTTGATGTTTCCGAGCAATGTAGCTAGGTCACTCTTCTCAGCGACCCATTGTCGCTTCTTTCCCTTCTTGTACTCGAAGAACTGGTTCAACTGAGCTTTGGCATCGGTATATGTTCCTTCGAATTTGGCCTGCTTCCACACCTCAATCTGCTCCCGGATAGCCTGCAGGAGCGCCCGCATCCGCCGTTCGTAGGCACTCTGCATCTCCCAAGCACCTTGCATGTTACTGACAAACTTTTCGACACGCCGTCCAGCGTTCTCGACCTTTTCCATTTGCGAGAATGCGTGAAACCAGTATGCGATATAAGTCATCAGAGATCGCTCGTCGGGCTTGGCAACATCGCACACATCCTCCACGTCCAGCAGCTTAGGGATACCGATCTCCTTATGTGCGATATCGAATGCCAGTTGCATATTGCCTCGGTGGTCTGTTTTGTCCAGGGCGTCGTAGTCGATGAGGTCGGGCCGGTGGATATCCAATAGAGCACAGAACGCCAAACCATCGTTCCAGCTAGCGCTGAAGTCTCGCACCTCGACCTCGTCGTAACACGCCGTCTTTCGTTGACACCAGAGTAGAAGACCCTCTTTTGCTGACATACCCTCCTCGTTGATGTCACTGATGGTAAATCGAAGGATCAGTGTCCAGATGAGACCCAGAACAATCTTTTGGTTGCCATCAACAACATCCTCGGCACCAATATTGGTCATCTGAATACCCCTGGATTTGACAAAGTCGAGCGCCAGGTTTGCATTCTCGAACTTTTGGACTCGAAGCTTGGGTTTTGAGGCATAACGACCGAGTGATTCGTGTGAAAGACATTCGAGGAGGTGGATCAGCATGACCTATGTGTGGATGTCAGTCAAGTTGGTCAAGAAGGTATTTCGCATAGTCAACTTACACCATCACTGAGATCCTTTACGAGGTCCTTGACCTCGAGATTGCGGGCCTCGATCTTGGTGTTGAGCCTGGGGAAAATAAGATAAGCATGTTATAGGCTAGAGCTTGGGAATTGGGCACACCATTTTGTAAAGGTCTTCTGTTGGACCGTAACCCATCTTTGCTGTTCCGCAAAAGCCATCCTCGTCAACTTCTGGTCATGCGGGGGCTCGACAGCAGCGAGAGCGTCTGCAGGAGTAGATGCACTGGGCGTAAACCTGCGCGAACTTGTTGATTGCTTCCTCTTTTGAAGACCTAAGGGAAACCCTGTATTTGTAGTTGTGCTGCCTGACCGCTGGACTCGCGCCGCATGCAGTTGTGACTTGTCCCGCCTCGTACGCGGGGTCGGTGAAGGCGGTGGAGAGGATGAGAGCGAACAGGAGGAAGCGCCTGTAAGGGTTCGACGACGGGCGATAAATTCAGATACGGGGGAGGAGAAGCTGTTGAACGAGGAGCGAGGAGAGTGAGGAGAGACGTCAGAGACGGAGAACGTCACGGGGGTCGAGAGTGACTCGAAGGAAGCGGTAGACACACTCGAGGATGAAGATGAAGCCGAGGCCGAGACGGTGGAGATGCACGATAAGCGAGATGATGCCGATGTTGAAGGAGATGGCGAATGATGAAAATGCTGATGATGCTGATTACAGTGGTTGTTGAGGTCTTGGTAATAGTGGTAATCCTCTTTATTCTCCAAGCGATGGTAGCGCTGCTGCTCCCGCTGGTTGCAGTCGTCGCTGCATTGGGTGTGTAAACAAAAATCGGGGAACTTGTGGTTGCCCTCCACGTTGCTGGGTTGCAGTGGAAGCATCCCCTGAACGACTTGGGCGGGATCCCCAGTAGCCACCATTTTAGCTCTAGGCGACACGCCTTTAGCGGTTATTGTGAGCCCCTGCTCTCGTCGGCTGGCTGCTGATGGACCAGGTTTTTGTCAGTTTATCTCGGGATTGAAAAGCCTTGAAAGAGAGTGGTAAGAGGATTGAGTAGAACCCATCAGTATATATAAGGTAAGGTAGGTATAAGCAAGGTGGTGTACATGCATTCTATCTAAGGCATACACGCAGAGAGGGAGAGGCGTTTGTTGGGTTTATACCTGAGCGTTAGATTCCCTCTCTTCATCCCTAACGCCTCCTCCTATACCTCCTCGCATAAGATACATACCGCTGCTTTCCCCTGGCGGCACCCTCGAGACAATGAATACAGTAACATGTTATAAAAAGGCTTAGCTCTGACTCGATGCCTCTTTATCGTCCCTCCGGTTGCCTTCTGAAACGATCAACATTCCTGAGAGCTCTGACCTGTTGTTTCGATCTTCCACGTTTCAAAGACTCTGTCAATGCACATGCCATCTTATGCGGGAGGTTATTTTCAGGGGTGGACCCTGCGATGAACGAAACGTTATGGGTCGATCAACCGGCTGCACATCCCGCCGCATGGCGTTGCCTCGACTCTTTTTGGTATCATCTGGAGGGGTAACGTTAATGCGTGTAAACGATCATCTGTAAACGTTCAACACCGTTTGAAACATTCCGTGAAACCCTACTATTATGCAGTTGTGAGCAGACTAGGCAGACCACACTTATAGTTTTAGCTCGGCCAGGTAAATAACATACAGCTGAGGATAGTGCCTATGGTGTGTTACTGTTGAGTCTAAAAACAGATGTTGTATGATTTGCAGCACATTGATTTTAATTTTCGTGGGTTTTACTCAGAATTCGTTATTTTGTTATCCAATGGTGCTACGAAGTCATGTATCTTTAGACTATATAACCGCCAAATGTCTTACTTTTAATCCCAAGCAAAGACAGTTTCGTTCAGCAAGAATCTCAAACAACATTGCATTAACAGCTTTCGACGCCATGTGACGCTCGAACTTGCCAAAGGCATAACAATAGGGGTAACAAAAATAAGCCACCATAGAATTATCAGAGACCAGTGTTTCACTGATGGCATCTAGAGGCTGCCATAAGTAGATACCCTGTACCATATTCAGGATACATGAGCATCGGACGAGAAAAGTATTCCTGAAGAACCAACTTAGGAAACGCAAGCCTGTTTTGATTTTCACACATATCAAATACATTGCATGGTTCTTCACTCGCACCTAGTGTATTGCTACTACGGACAAAGGACAAACAGATGTTGCCCTCATCGTCATAATTCGGAATCACGAACCCTCGAGGTTAGACACTAAAGCATACCCCGCTACCAGCACCAGAGTAGATAACGACTGTGGTTGGATGGGGTAGTGACATGAAGACAAGTGGACTTGGCAAAGTGATTGGAACATGTCCCTCTATACAAGCTCTTATACACGATATATCATACAACCCGTTCCCATACCCATATTGGTCTACTTCTTCTTCTGCCCAAGAATCTTTGCATGATGCTTCGTCGACGATTTCCCTGTCTGGCTGGCCCGTGACCGCAGAGTATATCTTTCCTTCTTCCAGGCAAACACCATCTGGTCCACACTGCCCATGTCGTGCTTGGGCTTGCGCATATACGTGAGGCGCGCGCGGCGTGCCCTCTTGGGTCGTCGCCAGATGATATCGATCCCCGTCACAGTTGGGCTGTAGATCTTGAACCACATCTCCACACCCACCTTCATCATCTGTCCCCGTAGCTGGATCGCCGTGTCCTGGCCTCGACGTCGGATCTGTAGAAAGGCCCCGGAGAAGGGCTCGCCATTCTTTGTCGTGACCATGAGGACGTCGCCTACCTTGGCGCTATCGGCGTGGTCCCTGGAGAAGAGTCGTGTGCGCGCGCCGGTCGGATCGAGCTTGGCGATTTGCTTTTCGAGGAGGGCGGGCATGGGATCGGGATGGGTGGAGCGGATGCTTGGGACGCGAGGATAGATCTGGAACCTGTTGACTTTGGCAATGTCCGCCCCTAAGTTGAACATGAGTGAATTGACGTGACAATCTGGATCGTGAGAGACGTACGTTGTTCAGCGCTAAAGGCGTTTGAGGTCTGCTTGAACAGAGGCTCGACAGCGGCTGCCGAAGAGAGATTCCTCTGGGAATTTCTCTGGAACCTTGCCCGTCGAATAGCAGTCTTGAGACAGCCAAGTGGCCGTCCCACGCTGGCGACGTTCATTGTGATTTGACTTGTCGTGAAAGATAGAGCGACTGAGGTTGAGCCGACGCTAGAATTTCTGGAGCTGCTTGTAGTGTTCCCAGTTTGGCTCTGCCAATTCCCACTTTTGATTGGTTCGGTCTACAGTTTCTCCGGCCCTATTTCTTTGGGAACGTGGGATAGATTGTTGCCAACAACTAATTATTCGGACCCAACTACTTAACATAGTCATCTCAAATTTGTCTCTCCACGGCCAGCGCAATGGTGAAGAGGACACTGATATCGGCCTTTAGGCCATTAGTTAATCTTCGAGTGACTCTCGCAGACTCTGCACATCAGTCTCGGCGCTTCAGTGCAACTCCTGCTCGTGGTAAGTCAAATTGAAAACCGGCAACGCTGATAGTGCAATCAAGCTCATTAACAACTTGCTAGGTCTGAGTGCGGTCTTTGCAGAGACCGAGAACCCTGAGTTGAACGAAGTCCTCACCCAAATTCAAGAGAAAATCATCCTCCCCGCCTACCTACCCCCCGCGCAAAAAAAACTTGTCTACAACAAGAACAAGAGCGACTATCTCCAGCGAAACCCCGTCGTCATTGAGCTTGACGGCCTCGAGCATACTTTCAAGACCATCAATCGTTTCAAGGACATTCCCAATTCGAAGAAGATATTCAGAGAAGCCTTGTCACTCATGAAGACTAAAGAGGATTGGGACAACCTTGGCACCCTCCTTGCTGGCTTCAAGAAAGCCGGCATTCGACTGCAAAGGTGGCATTATGCAACCATGATTCGACTGGCGGGCGCAAGCGGACAGCCTTACGCCATCATTGAATGCGCCAAGCAAGTTGAGAAGACTGGACTTGCACTCAGCCGCAAAGACGGCGTCGTTACACTGTTAACGCACATCAACAAAAAGATTATTACATCAAACGGAGCGAAGAGCGAGGTGCTTCAGGCTCTGAAGTGGGACCAAATGGTTTGGGACCTGCTTCAACGTCCGGAACATCATACACAAAGACTCCAACCTTTCGAGCAGCTTCATTCTAATGCTATTGTCCGGGGGATGATCCTCTACGCCCAGGCATCTGCAATCCAAACGCAGCAGGCCGCCGGAGCTTCTGTACAGGAATTAATCCAAGAGCTACGAGACAATGTAGAATTTCTCATTAGCGCCTGGGCACGCCAGGGATCCGATGACTTAACACGGTCACTCTACCTTCGTAGCATTAACTGCCGAGTTGAGCGCGCCACGCCACCCCAAGAGTCCTCGCGACACCTTTCCCCCTATCACTACATAATGGCTGTCGCCCAGAACGTTAGGGGAATGGAGCTGGCGCAGGAGATCATCGGCGATGCTGCCAATGATCTGAAGCCCATTCATGATGCACTGGACAATCACCTCGTGGATTTCATCAAGGCGGACGAGAAGAACATTAAAGGCTGGGCTGTTTCATACCGGGAGGTCACAGGCCGAGTGCCCGAGTGGGAGAAATATCTATAACAACTCGATATTGAATATCATGTACAATTTATATGTATCGTGTAGATTGATTTGTACAGCATACTCTCTTTTTTATGGCAGAACGATGTACTTCTCCAGATGCTTAGGAATAGCCCCCAAAAGCTTCTTATCTGTCAGCCACTTGCGCGAGAACAGTCGGTCGGCGTATCTGTAGGCACCATCGCAGAGCACAGTGACGACAGTGTGACCCTTGCCCAACTTCTCAGCAACTTCCTTGGCAGCTACAACGTTGAGCGACGAGCTGGCACCAAGGTATAGGCCCTCCTCGTCTAGGCAGCGGTAGACCATCTCAATGCTCTTCTCGTCTGAAATGTGCAGCGAACCGTCCACCAAGCCTATATCGGGCTGGAGGTTGTCGGTGATACGGCCCTGTCCAATGCCTTCAGTGATGCTGGAGCCCGTTCGCTCGGTGAGCTTGCCGCCGGAGGAGATGTAAGAGTGAAGCACACTGCCAGGAGGATCGGCGAGGAAGCTCTTTACATGACCGTTAGAGACATCTTTCAGATACCGGGTAATACCAGCCAAAGTACCAGCAGTACCAGTGGCGCATGTGAAAGCATCAACCCTGCCACCCGTCTGCGTCCAAATCTCAGGACCCGTCGTCTCGATATGCGCACGGCGGTTGGCGGTGTTATCGAACTGGTTCGTCCAGACAGCATTGTCCAGCCGCTCGGCGTGTCGACGGGCCTGGTGGTTGTAGTTCTCGGGGTTATCGAACGCAACAGCGGGCACGGGGTAGACCTCGGCGCCGAGAAGTCGCAGGAGGTCGATCTTGCCTTGGGACTGGGTGTTGGGCATATAGATGACGAGCTTGTAGCCGCGGGATCGACAGACGTGGGCAAGGCCGATACCGGTATTTCCAGCGGTGCCCTCGACGACAGTACCACCGGGCTTAAGAAGACCACGCTCCTCGGCGTCCTTGACCACATAGAGAGCTGCGCGGTCTTTGACAGAGCCACCAGGGTTCATGAACTCTGCCTTGCCGAGAACTTCGCAGCCAGTCTCCTCGGAGAGACGGTTAAGTCGAATAAGAGGGGTGTTTCCGATAGCTGTTATGGGTTAGCCTGTTCACTAAATTACTTTTTGAAACAAACAACATGCGCACCTCCAGTCAAACCTCGGGAAACACCTTGGGCTCGCGACACATTGAGGGTATGGGAAGTGGGAGCTGCAGCAGCCTTGGCCGCAGTGGTAGCAAGCCGCCTGGCACTAGGACGGAACATATTATCATGTATTTAACGTCACGGGCTTGAGTAAAGTCAATTAACACAGCCACAGGCGTCGAAGCTCCCCAGGTAGAGAGAGAAGTTGAGCGTATATGGTAAATGTTTCGATTAATGAGAAAGGAAATGTACTGGGATGGTGGGGCCGCAGTCGGCAATGGCGCAATCTCGGGCTGTCGGCGTGGGAGGATAAAGTCCCGCGCCGACTTCCATACGACTACACTAGAATGTTAGACGAATCTTTAATTCAGATATTGAAAAGTACTAAACTCCCAAGCATCATATATCTGCCTGGTATCCAATATGGCGCTGTATTAGCCTTCGGACCAAGAGGTGTTCTGCTCTAACCGCACATAAGGTGCTGGGAACAATCCCCGAGAACCCATGTATGCCCCAAAGAACCATTCTCCGTTCACATCCTCAATCTCTTTGATTTCCGCTCCCCGTGGAAAAAGGAGCTCGTCGTCTGATCCAGCTTTTGGGTACCATCCGAACCTCGCTGTCGCTTTCATTCCAACTCCACCATCAGGAGGAAAGCTTTGCGTAAAGCCATCCTCCGTCGGTGCTGATTCTGACACATCTCTGGTAACAAGTCGGGACAAAATTTGATCGTTCTCGTGCCAAACCCACTTCTGAAGTCCCTGCTCACGGTGTTCTGCTTTCTCTGCTCCTTCTGACCTCAGTCCTCGACCTCCTACTAGGTCTCGGGCTACGTATCTCCACTGTCCAATCTTTCCTTCGGTAAACGCAACAACCACCATTCTATGCCCATTAAGACATCTCCTCCATCCTGAATGACCATTCTCAGGACTGATTTGCCGTTGTGTTACCAGATTGCCATAACACGAAGAGCATATGTCGTAATCGCCTGGTGCAGCATCTGAAACCAAAGAGCTTGTGCAATGATAGCAGTGGTATCGTGCCTGGTTTGGTTGAATGGGTTCCTGACATATATCGCACCGTGTCGCAAATGTCAATGGTTTGAATGGCCCAATATTAGATGCGTTAGGGCCTTTGAATATCGTGGCCGCCGTAGGTCGACCAGGTGATCTGGGAGGACTTCCAGGCCTGCTCTGAGTGAACTGAGCGGACTGAGTAGCCTCATGAGCGAGAGGCAATAGTGTATGCGTGCATGATCGTCCCTGGTTCACGCAATCATTGCAAAAGCCCCAGTCACCTTCGTTACATATGTTGCATCGCCAATAGCATTCGTTTGTCCAGGCGGAGCAATTGGCGCAGAATGTTCCACTTTCTAACCGATGTCGAGGGTCGTCTGTTGTCAGCGTTTTCCGTCCATCAGCTCCACCAGGGGCTGAACGAGGCGGTCGATACCGACTTGCCGTGAGCATATGAGGCTTTGCTAGCGAAGCGTCTCCTTGTTGTTGGCGTGCTTTCTCCCATTTTGCCCAAGCACCATAGCCAAATCCGAACCAGTAGAGGCAACCCTTGCCGGCCCGGTAGCAGTCGAGACACATATTCCACTGCCCATTGGCACATATGGAGCAGTTGTAATGGAGCTCATATTCGATGTGTGCTTTGTTGCATCGAGAGCAGCTGACAGAAGGTTCCGGGAACAGTTGCGATCTTGTTCGCTGGTGTCCCGAAACGGTTGGGCTGCTTAGCGGGCTTGTCACTGTCTGATGGACGATCGCAAGGTCGACAGGGCGAGGTCTGCCCGAGCGGCCGGCTGCTGGGTCATGATGGGCGAACAGCGGAGGTACTATAGCTGATGCGCTCGTCGTGGTTCCTTGTCGGTTGGCAAATGAAAGGTTTCCAGCACTGCTACTAGATGAAGCCGCTTCTGTGGGATTAGGAAATGGCACGGTGTGAATAGGGGTGCTGGTGCTGCGACCTTCGTTAAAGCTAGGTCGGGACTGCGTGGGATCAGAGGTTTGAGACCTCGTTCCCAGGTCTGTGGATGACCGAGCAGCAGGCCTGGGTTCAGTCGTAGTCGGGAACACTGGTGTAGTTGAGCTGCGACCTCCACTAGCAGTCCGTCGCCTCGGTCTCCGAGCTGGTTCTTGTACCTCTAAGTTTGCTGGTGTCGTGGATGCTGGCGGACGGCTGCGTTCCTCGGTTTGACTGGCAGCACTGGTGGCACTTGCGGCGCTGGCAGACCTAGAATGCGGCCGGGATCTCTCTCTTGGTCGACCTCCTTCAGGAGCCAACATGCGAGCATCTGTCGCTGAACTATCAGCATATCGTGTTAATGGAGGATAGTTGTTGTTTGAATTGTTTCTTCGCGCTTCTTGGCGTGTTCGATCCCTCTGCCGCCGTCTGTACGCCTCGGTAATCCTCCTGCTGAGCTCATCGTCGCGACTCAAATCGATGTTATCTAAATCGAGTCCGTCGAGAAGTCCTTCCTCCTGAATCTGCCTAGCAAATGACTCTATTTCCCGTTCAATGTCTCTCTCACTCATGTCTCCCGAGCTGATTAGCGATCGAATTGATGACTGGTGCTCAATTTGACGCTGCCTTGACTCGCTTCGTCGATGTCGCCGCTCACCTTCGACGTACAGTTGATCGGAGCTATGACGGCCCCCGTCATCCATCCGAGGGCGACGGTTTCCTCGCTGGTGGCGGCTGTCCAAGCTTCGATCTCTGCCCCCATCTCTATCTCTTTCTCTCTCCCTGCTTGATCTTCTCCTATCGTCCGCAGACCGACTCTCACGTCTCCGTCGTGTCCTGGGTGGTGCTGATGAGACTCCCGCCTCTTGCAAGCTCAATTCTCTAACCTCTTCCACCAATCTCCTCTCCTCAGCATCGGCGCGCCGTTCCTCGGCCGTTCGGTAGGTGTTGATAGTTGGTAGGACTTGGTCGCCTGGCTTGTACTTCTTTGCCATTTCCTCCTTCTCTGCCGCCGAACGGTCCTTGTCAGGGCTCACCGCGACAAACATATCCAAAAGGGTGACGACAGTGGCATTATGCTGGGTAGCCCGTACAGTAGCTCGACATGATGGGCATGTAAAGATATTGGTCCCGGGAGGAGGCGGGTTTGGCGACCTTTCCGCCGTCGCGGCCTGGAAAGTAAACCATTCCTTCAGACAGGCGCCGCAAAAGGTATGAAGACAATCAAGAAGAGTTAACGGTTGGTAAAGGAGCTCCGTGCAGATCTGCGCACATGGTTAGCTGCTGTGGGCGGTCATCAAGTTTGGAGACAAAAGGCGGGGGGGAATTTACAGAGCACGTCAGCTCCTTTTCCAAGTCCAAGCCAGCGTTTGTAGGCTCCATTCATGATATTATGTATTAACCGCGGCCCATTCTCTGGGGGGCGGAGGAGAGTGTGTGTAGGCAAAAAGGAGCCTACGCCGAGGAGAGGATATGTTGATTAAAGAACAGAGGTTGCTGATGATGGGTCGGCTGGAGGTTCTCCCATACGGGTCGACCTTCCCTCCCACCTTACCTACCTACCTTAGTGGGTGGCGGGGTCGGTCTGGGCGTTAGGATGGGCTCTACAAGGAAGGCAGAAATGGCTGCTTTTACAAGGCACACACTTTTCCATAAAAGGTCGCATATAAAGAGAGGTTGGGCCGCGACATGAAAATTGGAAGGAACAGGTTTGCATATGTAGATGGTCACGTATGTATATGTCTCCGGGGTGTGTAAGACATTGTATGCATCACAAGGCTACCATCACAAAGGTCAGTCATTGTATATATTCGAGTCTCAACGTGTCCTGATATTTGCCATTGTTAGCCATCGATCAGATATGAGTGCGTCCCGCCTTCTCGTGGATTTAGATGATTCTTGTCAGATCGATACGAGCTTGGTACATCATGAACTACTGCAGATCAAGAGCTTGCACCAACACCAAGGACCTACTATTTCACCCCAAGTGCCCCCCACCCGTGAACAGTCAGACGGCGGGTATGCATAAGTATGTGTATCGTAATGCATACCGTGTTCGTAGTAAGCTTTGTATTCATTTGTATCTAAAATCAACTCTACGCAGGACCGTCTTCTGCGTCTGAATCAGGACATTTTCAGCTTTTATTTGACATATTTATGAGTGGCTCCATTCAGCCTTCTTCTTCTCCGCAAACGCCTTCATGCCAATCTTTTGATCCTGGCTACCAAACAGGCTGTGGAATACTCGTCGCTCAAACTCAACACCATCCCGAAGAGGCAGGTCCTGGCTTTTGTTTACAACCTCCTTGGCAGCTTGAACAGCGACCTTGGAGTAACCGGCAATGGTCTCAGCAAGCTTGAGCGTCTCCTCAATCAAAGCCTCATGAGTTGGGAATGTCCTGGCAGCGAGTCCCCACTTCTCAGCGTCGACGCCAGAGAATGACTTGCCTGTCAGAATAAGCTCCATAGCCTTGGACTTGCCAATGGCGCGGGTAAGTCGCTGGCTACCGCCGGCGCCAGGGACAGTGCCGAGCTTGATCTCGGGCTGGCCGAAGTTGGCATTCTCAGTACAGTAGATGAGATCGCACATCATAGCCAGCTCGCAGCCGCCACCGAGAGCATGACCCGAAACCGCAGCGATGATGGGCTTCTTGATCTGAGTGGTGAGATCCGACCACGACTCAATGAAGGAGTTGGTGTAAGCCTCAGCAAACGTAAGAGGGGCCATCTCCTTGATGTCGGCGCCGGCAGCAAAGGCCTTCTGAGATCCGGTCAAAACAATGACCCCAGTGTCATCGGCTGCATTAAAGTCGAGAAGAGCCTGGTTGAGCTCTTTGATGAGAGGCGTGCAAAGAGCGTTGAGGGCCTTTGGACGGTTCAAAGTCACTGATTTGACCGTTAGCTAGTGAATTATAAACGGATCAACGGATCTCAGCAAGATTTCATTATACCTTGACCAACACGAGGCCTGGGCTGGGAAACCTGGATATACTCATAGGTCCTGGAGCTGTAAGCTCGAGCAACTCGAGGAAGAGTAGACCTTTGGAAGGGCACTCGAGCGGCCATGGGTCTCATGCAGCGGAGAGTGTTCATTGTGGTGTTGAGAATATGGTAAATCAAGACGATGGAAAAGTCAGTGAACACTAAGTATCGCTGTAAAGGAAACAACTTTTGGTGACTTCACAATTGAAGCAATTGGTATAGTTTTATATAGAGCTAGATTTGATACAGTGAGAAGCTTGAGAGCTGGATTGATAACCGGGGAGCTTAAGCTTTCACAGTGACGCAACTGGACATTTGAGCCGAGGATAAGGACGTGGGCCGGCCTTATCCATGACAAAGCCGACAGACTAGGTAGGTAGGTAGGTAGCTGTTGGTGAATGTCACGTGTTTTTGCCGAGTTCACTTACTCAACAGAACCACAATTGCCAGTAATACACTTCGTCCCTTTGAATAGTTCAATCCTCTGTACTTTGATTATGGTGTAAAACCTATCCCGTAAGGATCCATCTGGCAATAATGATGTGATGGACCAAGCTCGTCAACCTAGGAACACTTGAATAGATGAGCGCTCCACCAGATTCTTTTTCGTGATAGGTTGGTATGCAGCACGTAAGAACGAAACATGGCGATGCGTCCAAGAGTGTGCTCCCGGTGGATGTAAACTGGCGTCATCTCAGTAGACGTCGCAGATGTTGCAAACTTCCATGGATCTAAAAGGTACATATGCTGTAACTATGCCACTGAAAACTACAACACCAAACTCGAAGCTAAGTTGCATCATGAACTTGACAGGTGTACCTAACTTTCAGTGCCATTTCGCGAAACGCGACGCGGTACTCCGTATAATGGCTGCGCCTCATCAACATGTGGGGTCAAGGGGCTCTCTCCAGGAGTATCTCTCCCCCAGGCAATCTGGCTCAATCACCAATCAGATTGGGACTAACTTGGAGGCCACCGAACAACCTGGTCCAACGGTTCTCCTTTGTCCGGTAAAGAGCCGGTCGATTAGCAGCTAACAAACCTTACGTGGCTATATCGCCAAAAGTCCAAAGTTGCAGGTACCTACGATCGTAAATTCGCCATCTCATTTTTTTTCTTTCGCATTAATTCCGCCCCCTTCCCACGGTACCGTAGTCGCTGTCTCTCCAGCCAGCCTCGACTTTCATATCGATTAATCGCGATCCCCTTCCTCAGACAATATATCTTGATCGACAGGAGGTGAATCGATACTCCGTTCAAGATGAATGCGCCAGAGCCAGAGCAGACTCCCTTTGAGGCTGTCAGCGTCCACACTTCAAGAATCCAGCGCGTACGTCTTCTAAACTCGAATACAATGTCCTTCGACCCTACTAATAATGGCCTTAGAAATATCAAGCTTTGCTGGATCAGTCAACCCCTTTCGTCCTCTACCGATGGGTTGGTACCGTCGTCTGCCTCCTACTCTTCTTCCTGCGAATCTTGATTGCGCAGGGATGGTACATCGGTACGCCAGCACCTTGGATTCCTATACTTACCAGATCAGGATGCTAACAACGATGCAGTCGCCTATGCGCTCGGTATCTACCTCTTGAACCTATTCCTCGCTTTCCTGCAGCCTAAATTCGACCCCTCGAACGAAGAGGCCGACAATGAGATGGAGGATGGCTCCGTGGGGACTCTTCCTACGAAGCAAGACGAAGAGTTCAAGCCCTTCATTCGCCGGCTCCCCGAGTTCAAGTTCTGGTACTGGGCCACACGAGCCATCGTCATCGGCTTCGTCTGCAGTTGGTTCGAGGTCTTCAATGTGCCGGTTTTCTGGCCCGTTCTGGTCATGTACTGGATCATTCTCTTCTTTCTGACCAGTGAGCTTGACCGTGATATGATTTACAATCCCGTATACTAACCATCTCTAGTGCGAAAACAAATTCAGCACATGATCAAGTACCGCTATGTGCCCTTCACTGTTGGCAAGAAGAACTACGCCAAGAACAGCTCGTAAACGGACGGAACACTTTCGGGATACTTTCTTCTTCCGCACAGCCGGGCATCTCAGCTGACGGGGTGTCTGCGTGTCTTGTATAAACACTTTGGCTAGCTTTATCAAGCTGCACAATAATGCGACGTGTGTTCTGAGACGTGTATTGCAATCATGAGGCGGAAACGGTGGGTGACAACACAAATGGGGTTTGGCGATAACGGAACTGGGTTGTTTGAAACAAACGTACCTTAGCTATAGACTTGAACGGGCTTGGGGTTATGACAAACAGCAGATCAACCATTTAATGAAAATGACAACTCAAATGATTGAAAGTGTGCGAGCAATTGATCTGCTTTAAAAGAAGAAGGGAAATATCTTTGACAGTGTCACAGGCAATATCCGTCAAGTAGTGCGAGTTACCATGTTTTTATTTATTTTAATTAGCAATGTGGACTGAAAGAAATAACAGAAAACATCACGAAACTTGGGTCTAGTTAGGCCTTGTTACCTTCTAGTTTTCTCTGCATCCTTCATTTTGGCGCGGGTAAAACTCATATGGGAATTTCAGCTGTTGCGCTAGGTGCTTGTTTGTCCATACAAAAAGAGAACGTGGAGCTTGGACAAAGTCAGCCTCGCGCCGCAATTCTCATATTTCCTCAACCTTGAATCTCAGCCGCGCCTGCGCTCACGCTTAAGCTTCTCCATTCAACCAACCCAAATTCAACACACGAATCTCACACCCTCCATCCTCCATACGCATCGCGAACTGTATCCTCACTAGTCTCTCCCTTGGCGCTTCTCGCTAATTCGACAATCATGTCGTCTTCAGCTCCTCGTTCTGGCGAGCGCATGATTCACCAAGACTTCATCGCCCGCATCCGATTCTCTAATGCGCTCCCTCCGCCACCACATCCTCCCAAGCTGCTCGATATCCCGAATACTGGCCTCGCTAGTGGCCAATATACAACGCCAGGCTTTGCTTCGCGTCTTGCAAGGGAGCAGCCGCTAAATATCGAGGCAGATGCTGAGCTGGGTATGCCCCTTGACCTGGTGGGCATGCCTGGTGTGTTTGATGGCGACGAACGATGTGAGTTGGCCCTCTGCTGTGTTCAAAGCTCGTGTAGTTGACTTGTGTCCAGCCATTCAAGCTTCTGCTCATCCTCCTACCCTTCATCCCCACGATCGACCGCTCCTAAGACCCATCGCCGCTCTCGGAAAGCACAAGGTCGCCGAGGCGAATGTTTCGTTCCTTCGCCGAACAGAATACATCTCATCTAGTATTTCAAGACGCCAAGATGGAGCTGTGCCTCGTGCCCTGCTCACGAAGACCAACAAGAACCGACGCCTCCATGAGCCTGCCGCCGATTCTCCTCAAGCTATCAAGCGCAAGATCGACAAGGGCTTCGAGATTGCCGAGCAGGACTTTAAGGACCCCAAACGCGTCAAGCATCCCAGCAAGCGGAATCTCAAGGTCGTCGATGTTTCACCTCTCATTCCCGATCTCGACGCTTTCCCTGACTCCGGCGCATACGTCACGCTCAAATTCCATCAGAACCCCGTGGTCAGCTCAAAGGAATACGACAAGCGTCTTCTCAGCGGCTTGTTCCGACCTATTGATCGAACGCCGCAGGAAGAGGAGGCGTACGAGGCGGCTTTGGCGGCCTACGAGCAGGATCCTGTTAACAACCCCAAGCCTCAAAACTTAATGAACTACGAATACTACCTCGCAGCATCGACTACTACTGGAGACCGCTTCCGTCGCAAGTTCGATGTTGAGGATGCCGATCACAACGAGGACGATCTCTACACTCACGAGTCTGATGCCGGTGGGTGCTTCCAGTATAACAGACTTCGAGCATACGAGACATCTCAAGAGACCGAGCTTGACCACGCGACCAAGTTTGATGAAGAGATCATCCTGGCCTATAACGAGGACACATTCTATCCAAACCAAAAGGCCGTGTATTATTACCCTGTGATGCAGAAGTCTGTCATTCGACCTCAGCGAACAAAGAACATAGCACGAAAGATTGGTATTGCCGAGGAGGGACAGATCGTTGACCAGCTCGACGTCACTGTTGAGGATCCGAGGGAGACCATGCGTGATGTCATGAAGCAACATCGCGATAACCCTCTCGGCGGGGGGCAAGGTGAAGAGGAAGAGGAACACGCAGAGGAGCACCACGAGGGTCGGGATGCTGAGGGCGAGGAGGATGCGGACCATCGGGGCAGCAGCCCGGCCGCTCGTCGCTCAAGGTCCGTTTCTGAAGAGCGTGACGCGGAGGGTGAAGACGAATAGTAGGCATTCGTCGAGCTCCACGTAGATGGCGCAGACAGTGGTCATGTACTTCAGGAAGAAGCAAAAGCGGACACCCGTGTACTTTTTGGAGGCGGCGACATGTGCCCCGAGAAACTCGAGAACAGAGGATGTGGCATGTACTTGGCGAACCTGGGGATTGCGGCGCATAGTTCATTAATTATGGATTTCAGGCGTAGTTAAAAATTTCTTATACATTCAAAACACTACGCATATGTGCTTAATCTTTGAAGACCTGTTTCATATCGCTGCAGTCTTTGTGTGAGTGTGAGGAGCCGTAACGCCGTAACAAATAACTGACATGCCCTTTGCGATGCTTTCCAAACCCATGCATATGCACGTCCCATTTCTCAATCCAATTCATCTATTCGGCATTCTCTTCCTTCGGCAGCTTGTGACTCGCGCTGGCGCGATCATAGCCAATAATCTCTCTCTTGTCATCTATCACTCGAGCATATCTATGCCACGTTAGAACCGGCTCAATAACACAAGCACAAGAAATGAGACACTTACTCTAGCATCAAACGGAAGAACCACGCTTCCATATCAACTTGACGAACAGCCTGGCTCGCCCACTCTTGACTTGCAGCAGCAATTCGCTCACCCTCTTCACGACCATCTTCCTCGCTCTCAAAGAAGCGCACTGCTTCGAGCCAATCTTCCCCCTGAGTGCTGAGCGGCACGTAGTGCGCCCACGGCTTGAGCCACTCGGCGTGCCATTCGCGGAACATGGCGAGCTTGAAGGTCAGACTGCGGCTACGGAGGAAGGCAGTGAAGCGGCCTGAAAAGGCATTGCCGTCCATATCAAGCAGATACTTGAAGGACCATGCGTCCTGCTGGTCCACGGCGTCGGTGACGTTGAAAAAGGCCCGTTGCGCCTCGCAGTCGCCTGGATCGCATTGGCCAATGTGGGAGAAGTGCACGTCAACCATGTCGCTGTAGTCGCCGCGAGGGACCTCGCTAACGCCCCAGGAGGGCTTGTCTTGGTTGGTGAGGATCCGAGCTTGGTCGCGCGCGTTGAGCTTCTGGACTAGACGCTGGCGGTGCTGACGCCTCCAGCGGCCGTTGCGGCTGTAGCCTCCTGTTGTTGAGCCTCGCCAGTAGAGCTTGCTCTCCTTTTTGTCCCACTCCATGTCCATCTCCTCGTCATACTCTACCATGCCAGCCCAATCCCAGGGCGATGGGTATATGAGGTCGCTGTAAGAGGAAATCTTGGACTGGGAAAAGATGGGGAACAGGTCTTGAACGACCCTGTAGGTGTTTGGGCCACCGAAGAAACCAAAGCTGGACTTGAGGGATGGAGAGAGGCAGATGTCAGACATGGCAGTCGTGTTGTAAACGAAACCGAGATCACTCATACCGTATCGACTTCGATGGTCGATGGCATCGTCCTCTTCCAAAGACCGAGCTGGCGTGTCTGGTGGGCAGGACATGCGAGAATGGGACCAAGTCGATTGATGCGCGAAAGAATTGAATCGCGTTAGAGTCGTTTCCTCAAAGGACTTTCCGTCGTGTAGCTCTGGATTAGTTTGCGTGAAGTCATTGGCAAGTTGTGATCTCGCCAGTGCCGCGGGCATATTCTTCTCCTTGGCCGTGTTGACCAGTTTCGTCAAGTCCTCGTGGGAGAGAACAACGCGGGACTCGTCATGAAAGTTGAAAGCAAGATCCATATCCGGGAGGTACTTGAGAAACTTTTCCATCATTGCTTTTGTCGCATTCTGCTGCCATTCAACACCATTCTGGATATAAGTGATCCTATGGTCCCGGATAGACACGCCAATCAACCCATTGTCGAACCCTAATGCCTCTCTCGCTCGAGACCGGATAGTCTTGGGCTTCAGTCCCCAGAACGGCGTGATCAGGTCATAAATCGTATTGAATTCATCAACGAGTTTTACCTTGTTATCCTTTGCGAATTGAAACCACTTGTCGAAGTGAGGTGGTGGCGGCATTCCATATCGTCGACGATACTCTTGAACTGCTTCCTCAAGAGTGCTGGACTGTCGAACCTTGACTTGCTCAAACTCCTGTTGCGCATTACTTGCAAGGTATTTGATGGGGTGCATCCCAGATGTGGGAACTTGTCTAGGTTCTGAGCTTCCTTCGATAGGCTGTCCATCTTGAGTCGCTATTGATCCTGGGGACGATAATGGTTCTGAGGGTGTCTGTAATTGCATTCGGTACTCCCTGGTCTGCTCTGGCGGTATCCGCAAGAGACTGTAAGCACAGAAGCAGAATAAGGTGAGAGCAGCAACGGATAAGAGTTGGCGCCGCTGGGAGGCACGAAATGATAATAGGGAGATCATGTCGTTTGTGGATGGCTTCTATGCCAGGCACGCGAATCGTAAGATAAAACCAGCGCAGCAAAAGGCCAGTGACTGCTAACAGTAATCAAAAAGAAGGTTCAATAGTCATAAACTCATAAGTTGATATGATGTCTCGAGACCAAGCTAGACATTGACCTTGAAACAGGTAGCGCAGTGTCTCGTCTAGAGTATTCTCATTGGTTGGTCTTCCAATAAGAAAACAATTGCTCTGCAGGGACTTTGTTGGCACAACGACTTACTACTTCCACTGTGCCAAGAAGCTCAGACAGCCAGACACAACATCAAATAGCGAATGAGAACTTTGGCATCATACGATGAATCCAGTTTACATTATTAACATCAGGGAGCAATCTATCATCTACAAAAAAATAAGGTCGTCGACTCTAGAGTTTGTTCCACGCGAGCCACGCGCGGCATCAATGAGAATGGCTTAAAGTGCACGTCTCACTCACTTCACAACGAAAGTACACGTTCGATATGTCTGAGCATCTCGTAAAGGTTCAATTCTAGTGCTCACGTTTGCGACAAGCGTTGGTAGCTATTTGATCGCATCGATCATAGTCATCATCATCCTCTTTCAACGCCGAGAATGCCAGGTTCTTTTTAAAATCACTTTTTGATTGGTATCCCGTCCCATTTAGTAGAAGAAGCCAATGATCTTGCCAGAAACGTGCTTGCGTCGAGCCTCCTCGTGGTCCATGATACCGGCAGAGGTGGTCAGGATGACGTAGCCGAACTGACGAGCGGGAAGCAGCTTGACAACCCACTTCTCGAGCTCGGAAAGGCGGACGTTGTAGCGGGGAGAGATGACACCAGTCTTGTTGAGACGGCCGTTGAGCTGAACGACAATCTTGCCGGATCGGTGGTCATCGACCTCTTCGAACTCTCCGATCATTCCTGAGATGCAAGTCAGTGATGTTTCGAGAGAGTAAACGTTAGACGTCATGGGTAGTTTAAATCAGAAAAACGTGTAAGATCTCCGAGTTTGAATCTATCGGCAACTTATAGGGGCTGGGCCGTGGTGCAGTATCGGCCGTCACCCTAGTTATCATGCCGAACAATGGAGATCAAGCAGGAATGTCGACAACTCATGGTGGTTGGGTCATGGTGAAGTATGGACCGTCGCCATGATTGCCAAGTCGAATGGTGAATGAGAAAGGAAAGGGAGACATTTTCGGATCACATACCGTGGCGCTGCATGACCTGGAGGAACTTGATGATGACCTTGGAAGAAGGTCGGATCAGGACCTGGCGCTTGCCAGCCTTCTCGGCGTTGTTGATGGAATTAAGCGCATCGTGGAGGACGGAAGTGCGGACCATTTTGGCGATGTTTTGAGGAGATTCTCAAGTCGGGACGGGAAATGAGGTATCTGCCAGAAATATCGTGGTTAGCCTTTCCAAGGCCTTGAGCGAGGAGAGTGCCCTCAGCGATCGATCGCCAGGGTTCTGCCGCCCAGTGCTGGAGAGGAGAAGCGTATCGAGGAACAACCGCCAACCGCGATGGTGCACCTGACCATTGTTGAAAGATCGGCTCGCGGCCGATGACGCCCTCGATTGCTCTCCCTTGCCATGGTAAAAGGCATCATCCTTATGCTTTCGAATCGCTGTCAGCGTAAGTCATACATACCTCGTAAAAATCGACTTGGTCGGTTGATGAAGACTACAGAAGGGTGAGCAGAAGTAGAGGCACGGGAAAAAAAGTGCAGGTGCGGGTGGGAACGTGTGCGTTGGTGGGTCCGTGCGCTTTGCCCTAAGTCTACACTCAGTCGTTTAGATTTCGGCAAATCCCCGTGGGACGAAACGAAGACATTTCCAGATCACGACCCAACCCCCCTTCCAATTTTTCCTTGATACACATAGAAATCTTCGAGGATCGCCCGACAAGAAAAGATTATCCAAGATGGTGAGTTTCTAATGTTCTGCGGGCTCTCATCGTCAATTGCGCTGTCGAGGCTGTAAATGCGCCTGTGGACTACCAATTCGCGACAGTGGGGGAGCAGAAAATCAACCACAGAGTCGAACACGTTGGCTAATATTTTCTTCTCACCATAGTCGGACGTAGAAGACAACACCCCCGAGGTCGCCGATGTTGTTGAGGTTTCCGGCGATGCCCCCAAGGGCCAGATGTCCATTCTCGATGCCCTTAAGGGTGTCCTGAAGCTGGCTCTTATGCACGATGGTCTCGCCCGCGGTCTCCGTGAGGCTTCCAAGGCCCTCGACCGCCGACAGGCTCACATGTGTGTCCTGAACGAGAACTGCGAGGAGGAGGCCTACAAGAAGCTTGTTGTCGCTCTCTGCAACGAGCACAACATCCCTCTCATCCAGATTCCTGACGGCAAGCAGCTCGGCGAGTGGGCCGGTCTCTGTACGTTCTGGACCCCCGACGATACGATGCGGACTAGAATTGGAGTGCTAACAAACGTCAACAGGTGTTCTCGACCGTGAGGGCAACGCCCGCAAGGTTGTCAACTGCTCTTGCGTCGTCGTCAAGGACTGGGGTGAGGAGTCTCAGGAGCGATCCATCCTCCTCAACTACTTCCAGACCGAGCAGTAAGGTTTTTAAACGGCGTTGGATGTGAAGGGGATTAGAGGTGCGGACTTGGTTTCGGGACCGCTTGACACGACTTTGCGGTTGTACTCTAGCTACTTCAGTTGGCATCTAAAACGGTTGAGGCCTCACGTCTCATGGCCATATTGCATTGAGAGGAATATAAAACAAAAAAATTGGGCATCATTGGATTTTCAAACTACTCCGTGTGTTTGTCTCTTGTGACTGATGTTTGGGCTCGATTTGTATTTAGCTAGCTACTTTCGTCCTTCAACCTAAGTAGTCAGGATGTAAGACGGCATGCCCAGACCGATATGGGTTGGGATAAGACTTACCATGATGATATGATATCCAAACTCCGTCTTGACCTCTGCAAATTTGGGGCTGCTCGTTGTGCTTGGCTCAAGAGCGAAAGCCGTTTCTTCAAATTTGGGATCCAAGCTGCCCTTGGTCTTCCAACCCAGCGAACCGCCTTGTCTTGCCTTGTCCTCGGAAAATTCTCGCGCAACCTCGTCAAATTTCACGCCGCCGTTCAGCTTCGCCAGAGCCTCCTCCTTCTTGGCGTGCTTTTCACACTATTTGTTACCTCGTCAGCATCTGCTGGCAATGGCGGGGTTGAAGCTGTGTGAGACTCACCAAGATGTGACGGACATTGATGCTCTGGGCACCTTTGGCCTTGCCGCCAGACTCTTTGGCATCCTTGCCTTTGTCTCCTTTCCCTTTGCCGCCCTTGTCGGTGCCCTTTTTGTCGTTTTTGCCCATCTTGTTGGCAAGGTCGTCGTTTAATAAAGAGGGATAGCTCAATTTGCACAGTGGTGGTGGCGATGGCATGTCATGCCCCGCCATGGATGGACCCTTGGAGACTTCTCGTGCCCCTCAGTCCGCTAGGTCATATGTCAAGATTTCAAGTTACTTGGCAGACGGGACAGACGATTGAACACAAGTTTCAATTTTGATAATGTTGTGTTACTATCCAGCATTAGTCTTGCAAGTTGGTCATCGTAATGAATTGTTCAATAATGGCCCAACAGCCAAATCAACCACAATGTCTGAGGTTTTTCAACAACTCAGCCAACGAGTTGCCAAAGGTACGAGACCTCTGATACTCTTCCCGGTCAACCATATCTTGTGCCTTTCTCAGTTTCTAGTCAAGGAAGGCATTATCTCCCTTTTTCTGCTTGACCGCCTCGCTCTCATATCTTTCGTAGAGCTCCCAGTCGTCCATCTGAGATGGACGGGGTATATGTAGGATATCCTCTATTGGTTCTTGCTCGCTAACTCTTTGTAGAGTCAGCTTCATGTGGTGCCGCTCGGTGACCTCATTAAACCATTGACTGTATCCGCGTATTGAATATCTGAAGTGGAGTTAGCGAGTAGCAGCTGTCTGATGGGCAAGGAAGACTCACAAGCCATCGTACCGTATCCCAGCTTTTGGTGCAAAGGGGCTCCGAAGGCGATAGCCGCGCAGGATGCGAAAAGTAGATCCCACTTGAGATATGAGCGAAACGTGTATGTCCTTAATTCTGCCCTCCCTGACATATCTTATGGTTCCGTCTTCAAAATCAATGTTTTCTTGCCCGGTTAGTAATGGCAAGGCGGCAACTCCGTATTTCCCCTTGGTAGGTCTCTCGCGTGCGCTACCAACAATACCATCCCGATGCGCGCAAGCCAAGTTGAGCCACCAGCTGCATCTTGGGTATTAGTAAAACGCTCATGGACTCGGATTTGGGGGCTTCTCACTGCCCAGGTTCAATTTCCAGATTTCCTTCCATCTCTGATAGTGTCTCACCATCTTTAGCTTGCCAGCGTTCCTCGGGATTCTCAGCCTCAAGGTTCAAGGCCACATCTCTGAGCCGGCCCGTCTTTGGTAGGTCAATGTAGCGGTTCTGTTCGATATTGAAGTAGGGACCTCGAAACCGTTCAATCCATTTGCGTTCTAGGCGTTCCGCTAGTTGGACATCCTTTGAGAATCTGGTCGGTACTCTCGGATGTCGATACTTGGGATCCATGATGTCCGATATGAGCTTGTCAAGGTGCGTATTCCGGATAGTCTCAAACTCTATGGCGCGATTACCATCGGCTTCGTCCCTCAGCACTGCTGCCAGAAAGTTCACGGTCTCTTCCCATCGAGGTTCAGGACGCCCCTCGTGCAAACTATTGCGAACAGTGTCACATAGCTCGAGGAGCACATCTGCGTCATATCCAAGTCTAGGGGCGGGCGGCTTCTTGCCTTTGTCGAATGCAGAAGGACCAGGGCTGAACACTGGGGCTACATGTTGTGAGCTGGCCTGCATCGTAGAGCACTGCCCAAGTTGGGGTGCTCACCTTTGGAGGAAGACATGAAGTCAGCCTGCTCTTCAAGTTGTCTCCTGTGGCCCTCACGGTCAAGGCCAGTTGACAAGGGTGCCTGTTGGCTATCAGCGTTGTGGAGTAACGGACGGGCTTAAATTATCCTGGAATAAGATGACCAAGTCTTGTTGGAGACGAGGCTATAGATGTATCGTGATGTGATGTGATGCGAGGCAAGGCAAGGCAATGCAAGGTAATTTAATTGTATGTGAGCGGCCACGAGAAAATGAACGGGTTTTCCTTCCATACCTTATTATAAATATCCCGTGTTGGTCCGCTGTCGAATACTGGCATCTTGTTCGTGGATTGTTCCTGGGTCACTTGATCAAAGGACGAGTTGCACTTGCGTTATAACGACAGATGATCTTTCGAAGCTGCGTATGACAGAGTCTTTCCCTACCTTTGTCTTTACGGCTCATGATTGACATGTCAATTGCGGGCGGGCCCAATGCAGTCAACCGCGGAGACAGAGACAAGAAGCAATTGAAACCCAGGCAAAAGGTTAGTTCCTCACAAACAACAACAAAATATCGAATCCGGCAGTGAGTGTGTTTATGGCCTCACTCCTCACTTGGGGAGAAATTAAAAGTGGCCGAAATTTGGAGGAGGGGCGGTTAGATCACGCCTTGTCGTGTGCACAAACGATCCTTGCGAATGAATGGGCGGATTCACCGACAAGCCGAACAAATGCCAGATCTCCAAGTTCTTATTATTAAGGTAAGTCGAGTTGAAGAGGAGGTAGCTGCTTAAGCTTGTCATGCGGGTAACTACTGAGGCGGGCTGCCAGCGGAGAGGGGTCTGAGCCTCTGAGGTGTTGAGACGATAGTTTGTTAGTGTGGATTTGCCAGGGTGGGATTGGGCGTGAGCTCTGTGATTGTCCGCTCTTTGCGCGGCAATTAGGATGCAAAAGGACCCTCCCTGTCTGCCGGAGTGCATTATGCCACATGAACCGTTTATCTTTATCAACCTCGCGTATAATCTCGCCAAGATCCAAACGACAGCTCAAACGGCATAACTACTTCGCACCTAGAACCACAAGACTTGGTTAATGCATATATATTCGAACAAAATCTAGTATTTACCCCATATTCCGCTAGGGAAACTAGAGCCATTAGGTCATCATATTCAGGTCCAGCATAGTCGGTAGGTTCAGTTTCAATGCTTATCCCAAGCATGTCCGAGATCATTCTTGACTGCCAACTACTATAGGTATCGTGGATGCCATACAGCTCTCCCCACGCTGTACTCTGCAACTCCTATTTCAGAAGTCTATTCATTTGACCTTGATCTTCTCACGTTGTAACCTATTTCTCTTCTCGCCATCGTGTTGTCTGTATAGTTCTTACCCTTAACTCTTTTCGTTCTGGCGTCGATTCGACTAACTGCAATCATCACACCCAAGCCTGGCAAAACCCAGGGAGCAAGTTGTCCTGTGAGCCGTTGCAACGACTGTTTCTAACATCTAAAATTCCTCGATCTTTTTAATGCTTACTACGAGCATGTACAGGCGAACGAGCCGCAAGTCTATCGTTGCGGGATTGTTCTAGGAGGGTAAATGATTTCAGTCTCCTTGTCCGCATTTGACCCGTATTTCAACCTAATTTCTAGCCACAATAAGCAAGAAGCTTTAGATGCCCTTAATGCTCCAGGCTGTAGAGAAAGAAGATTTGACTGACCTAAATCATCATGACGAAACCGAGCACTGGTATTACGTTTCAACTCTGATT
This sequence comes from Fusarium continuum, assembly GCA_013184455.1. Taxonomy (NCBI): domain Eukaryota; kingdom Fungi; phylum Ascomycota; class Sordariomycetes; order Hypocreales; family Nectriaceae; genus Fusarium; species Fusarium continuum. Next base: position 66,765 of record JABCKB010000063.1, on the reverse strand, counting down.
ATCTCTTCACGAGGAGAGATATTTCAATCTCCGCAACAGGCTATAGACTTCCATCATCACAATAAACATACAAGAAGCATTATTTCTATTTTTCAAGATTCCGTTGATGAAAAGCACGCTTTTGACCGCCTGCCATATGAAGCGATATACCATCATCTGGTTGGCGAGTTAAACCCACCGCCTTCCTTGTTAAACCTAGATGAAAATACTGCCGGAGAAAAAAACACAGATCGCAAAGCTGCCCCCCGCCAAGCAAACGTCTAGACGAAATAAATACAGCTGTCGCAAGCTTACATCGGAATTGATACGCAACTCAATCTCGGTTGTGACAGTTATAATGGCGGAACAAGCCCATCACACGGCACGTGGCACTGCCTCTTACACCCGATCCATTGGTATCAGCCAACGCGTAACACCACTCGCGATATCATGGACTGGTGAGATGCGCACGAGGTATGTTGAGTTCTTGTCTAAAACAGCAACTGAGAGACTAAGATAAGCAAGATTCTCGGACTTCCAAGTCAACGAGATCAAGGAAGACGGATCAGTTCTGCACCTCCAACAAGTCGGACTCGCAGACGAAGAGGCAACAGTACGTATAGACGCGCTCTGATGGCTCCTATGGCGCGCTAATATTGTCCCAGCCAACAGAGGTGAAGAAGGAATCTAACGGCGAGTTGGTTGCTAAAGAACCAAAACCTGAAGAGCCTGTGCAAGACAATGAAAAGCAACCCTCGAGCGTGACTACAACGGAAACCAAGCCCGCCGCCCAACCCGAGCCGGTCAACGAAGTTTCAGCTGAGGATGCGACCGTTCTTGAAGACTTGACCGATCAGCGGTTCGCCCAGGAGCTGATCGAGGTATATAAAGCCGGCCCGGGCGCTGACCATGAGAAGAAGAAATCTGTCACCTCAGAACCCATGGACGACAGGACGAAACGTGGCCAAGTACACCAAGAGATTCGACGCATCTTCAAGTCCCGGATAGATACTAACACTACTGATACCGGCGCTATTATCGCGACTCTTATTCTTCCACGAAAGGCTAACAGCAAGAAGCGCGGCCGTGGCGGTCGTGGTGGTCATGACGAAAAGCCAGCTGGCGAATATCTTCATTTCACTCTGTTCAAGGAGAACCGCGATACAATGGACGCCGTCAACCAGATCTCTCGGTTCCTAAAGGTCAAACCCCAGGTTATCGGATACGCTGGAACCAAGGACCGCAGAGCCTCGACAGTGCAGCGATGTTCAGTGCGATATATGCGACCGAGAAACCTTGCAGGTATTAACGGTAGAATCTGGGGTGTTTCGACTGGGGATTACGAGTATAAGGACAAGCCAATCCACCTCGGGCAGCTAGTTGGCAACGAGTTTGTTATTGCGATCAAGAGCTGCCAAATGGTCGACGAGCCCAATAATGAGCCCATCGCACAGCAGGTGGAGAAACTGAAGAAGAACGTCGATTCCGCCTTGTACCATATGAATGAGCACGGCTGGATCAACTACTTTGGTCACCAGCGGTTCGGGACTCACGAAGTTGGCACCCACGAAGTCGGGCAGCTGATCTTGGGTGACAAGTATGAAGAGGCAGTCAAATCACTGCTTTATTACGATGACGAGATTGCACAAAAGGCTGAGGCAGGCGAGATTCCCGATGAACCCTCCAAAAGAGACGATTATCTTCGGAACCAAGCCTGCATGCTCTTCCTCACAAATAAAGACGTGGAACGAGCCATCAAGATCATGCCCCGTAGGTTCTCTGCCGAGAACAGCATCTTCAGACATCTGAACCGACAAGGCACGCAGTCTCGACGAGACTTCATTGGTTCTCTAGTCCACATTACTCGTGGTCTTCGCTCAATGTACCTACACGCCTACCAATCCTACGTTTGGAACCACGCCGCCAGTCGTCGTTGGGAACTCCACGGCGAGAGCGTCATTGAAGGCGACCTGATTATCGCACCGACAGAGAGCACACCACTCGTCAGCGGCCAAGACCAAGATGGTGATGATATCATAAACCCCGTTGAAGATGACGAAGACATTCCTGTTCGCGCTCGTCCGCTGACAGTCGAGGAAGCGGCCAGCGGTCATTACACCATCTTTGACATCGTTCTGCCAACACCAGGCTACGACGTCGTCTATCCTAAGAACGACATTGGTGAATTCTACAGTGAGTTTATGAGTCGTGATGAGAACGGTAACCTCGACCCTCACAAGATGCGCCGCATGCGCCGTGAGTTCAGTCTACCCGGTCGATACCGCAAAATTATGAATCGCTTCCTCGCCACTCCCTCCATTGAGGTCCGCACCTACTCGGACGATACAGAACAGATGCACCCGACTGATCTGGATAACATCAAAGCGGCAAAGGGAGACAGCCGCAAACGTTCTCGTAAAGACGCCGACTCCGAGCCAACAGCCAAGAAAGCCAAGGTCGAGGATGGTACAGCCACTTCGATAAAAGCCGAAATGGCAGAAGTCGGCGGGCAAACCGGACAACAAGAGGCTGCCGCGGCAGAGAACACCTCTGCTCCTGCTGAGGCTGTTTCTGCCATCCAAAAGCCTACTAAGATCGCAGCAGTCGTCAAGTTTCAGCTCGGACGCAGCGCGTACGCAACTATCGCGTTGCGTGAGCTCATGGGTGACCCCCCTGAGGAGCCTAAATCAGTTAAAGAGTATGCTTAGAGTGCACATGTTAGGGGCAAAGGAATGGAATATGAGATGGATCATGTAGCCGGGGATTTGATACCCATCTATCGACGTGGGAGAATACAATAAAATAATGAGCTTGTAATGCCTAGATGCGACATCTATCCTATGCGCAATTCGCCAGATTTCAACACCCTTCCGCTTAGCCCACTTTGGTCCATTGCACTCAACCAAAAGTCCGACCCTTTGTAGACCTTGAAATACTGCCGAGCTTCTGATGGTTCTGTTTCCGTAGGTTGGTCGTCCTCCGGTTCAGCTGTCTGTAAATCCTCAAGCTCATCACTTTGACAATGAAACACCGTCTGAATATGCATTAAAAAGGGATACTCATAACGAAGGCCCAGCCTTGTTTACGTCATTGAGGGAGGATGCAGGCAAGACTGCTGTCGAGCATGGTCCCGGCTGCGTCGCTTCATGGCACGAGAGGTAGCCTTCATGCTGTAAGGTCATTTCTTCGATTTCTCTGTTCCCAGAACTGCTTCACCAACTCGTCTGCCTTTTCAAGCACTTCAGCTCTCCGGATCTCCTGAAACTCTTTGGCATTCTGGGGTTTTTCAAGTGCTTTAGCCTTCTGCTCTTCAGAGGCTTGCGTGTTTTGGCTTTGCTTCTAAGAGTCATTGGGCTGTTCATCCCAGCCCCAGACGAAAGAAAGATACTTCACCATGTTGACGCGCTTGGAACGCATTTCAACCATCCATGGGTGCTCCATCATCTTCCAGGGGCTGGCTCGGCGATTGGGTTGCTTTTCCAAGCTTGAAGAATATTAGCAGATGCTCGTACAATGGGGCATTCAAACGACTTACCAGCATTCAATGAAGTATTTGAAATTGTCACTCCAGTACACGTCCATTTCAGGCTCATCCTTCAGCTTGGGCACGTTCTGTCTTACAATGTATGTAAGCAAGTCGATAAGACCAGCTCGCGGTTGCATTTCTGTGCCGTCTGCTGGGAATGGGAAGCGATGTTGCGCAACCTCAAGAAGAGTGACCCCTGTTGACCAAACATCCGACGTGATCGTATAAGACTGCCCAGTAATACGTTCAGGGGCCATATAATAACTAGTGCCGATAAAGGTGTTGGCCTCGCCCTTAGTACCAAAGTCGCCGGAGACGCCGAAATCGCAAAGCTTGACAGCACCATCTCGGCAGAGCAGGATATTGGACGGCTTGATATCTCGATGGATGATTCGCCGGGTATGCAGGTACGTAAGACCACCCAGGACACCCTCGGCAATCTTTCCCAGGACTTTCTCCCCTGTTCGGCCACCAAGACGTTTCACCTCCTTGTAAATGCTATCGAGCGAGCCGCCCTCGCAAAACTCCATTGCGATAGAGATGGTCGCTGTGGCCGGGTCGACAAATGCACCATAGTACTTGCAAATGTGATCCGAAGCGCACTCCTTGTTAAACCCTAGCTCTCTGAGGATCTGCTTCTTGACATCAGGGTCCGGATTCGTAGTAATGACCTGCAAAGTGTAAGTAATTAAACCCAGATATGATCCAAAACTGGCTCACCTTGAGAGCAAAAACAGTGTTACCGCCCTTGAGCTTGCATCTTGTGACAGCACCACCGGCACCCTCACCAAGATTTCCGATTTCAACAATTCTCTTTTCCAGACTGGCGATTCTCCATCCCTCCTCATCCAACTCATCGACATCAAGGGTCCTGGCTTTCTCGAGACTTAACTTGTCGAATGCCTCAAGTCCTTGCAAGCTTCCATCACGCTCCATGGATACCCCGCCTTCGCTTCTCTCAGAGTACATAGACCCCACGGCAGACACGGGGTCCGGGGTTCCTTGAGGTCTTGGTACTCCAATGCCATATTGCGAAGCAAATGACAGGGCCGAGTATTGAGATCCCGCAGAGGTGGGGTTACTAGCTCGGCCATCTAGAGGACCGAAACTGCCGGACCTAGAATGAGCAGCACTACTCTCACTTCCGCCACCTGCCGACGGCTGGGTGGTGCATTGGGATCGAGGAAGTTGTTCATGAGGAGTGACTTGGCTGCCCATAGGAGTTGCGAGGTGCAGTGTCGGCAGAGGGGGCCTCGAAGGCGCAGCTGCAGGTGCCCCTTGGTTACCAACAGCTTTGGCATTAGGTGACGGTGGGATAGCAAGACCGAGTCTCGGTGTGCGAGCTCCACCACTTCTGGCGCCAGGAATGGCAGGTCGGAGGAGAGGAACGGGGGAGGGACCTGAGTTGTGTGTTGGGAGAGAGATCGGAGTAGGAGCGGCGGGTTGTTGCTACAACTTATGAGTAAAAGGAAGCAAAACAGACAGAAATCATGAATGAGAACGTACGGGCTGTGGAGTTGACTCGGAACCCTGAGGCTGTTGGTCGGCCATCTCGGCGGTTACGCTGGTCACTACAGCTTATAAAATAGCGTATACGTCGGAAGTAGGTCTTGCTTGAGGCCGGCTAAAAATTTTTGCTCTTGAACTTGGCCAGAGGTTTTTCCCAAGACAAAATATACCAAATTGTTGGAGCAGTCGGATTTGCGGAGCAAGGTCGTCGAGCGGCCAGCGTCGTCGTAGTTGCGAATACGGAGAGACAGATATGGGTAGTTGAAGCAGCAATAGGCGTAAGATGTTCGATGAGTGTTTGATACAGGTAATAGCGAGCGTTTGGAATCGGGTTAACCAAGTTATTGAGTTGCGAGTAAAATACGAACGTCGTCGTCAAAGAACCAAGCGAGGCAGCCGCAGAAGTAACAGCAGCCCACGCGAAAGAGCGGGGAAAAGGACGATTCGCGGCGGGTGGAGGTATACTTGTATAGGTAGTGGTAGAATGTATTGGGTGTGTGTAGGGCCAGAAGACGTCGCAATGACAGGGCCTCAGATGACAAAAAAGGCGTGGCAACGAACGACACGCCGTCTAGTGAGTCCGAAAAGAGAGGAGAGAAAATGAGAAAAGACGTATGAGCATATGAGAGGGCGAGAACAAGAGAAAAGAGAAGTGTAAGCTGGGAATGGCGTCCTCCATAGATGCATTGATTGGGTCGGGTCTGAGTGGGCTTGTGACTGCCACTGAGAGAAGTAAGGGCGGGGCGCTTGGGCACCTGTGGCCCCCCGAGCTCTGGGAGGGATTCGAGGGAATACCCCTGTAGTCTGGTACCTGAGCTCTGTCTCTGCGGCGCGGGGGGCATTGAGCGGTTCAACTTCCCTGTGAGCATTCTGGCATTGGACACTAGGCTTGAGCGGGGAGGAAGCTTGAGCTGACCCAGCCCTGAAAGGCGGGGCTATCTATGGAATTGGTGGTTTTGGGTTATGTCTTATATTCTTGCCGCCAAACTGAACTGACGCCGTCCTCGACTCTTTACCACCCAACACGCGCATGATAACTACTAGACTTTTAGGCTTAGGCATAGATATAAGCATGATGCAGGGTACGAGATGATGCTCGAGATTCTCGCTGCGTGCGAGTGTGTACGTGCTGTGATGCACCAAGCATCAGGCGAAACGTAAAACAAGCCATTCGATACAGTATAAAAGGCCAAGCATGATGGCCAATACCCTGCATCAGCGAGTGGGATGGTGGGATGAACAACTCGACTAATCCTTCCTTCATCTATGGCTCATTACGCGGCACCTCCGTACACCTGTTGCACGAGTTAGTAATTTATTCAACAAGAGGATAGTGAAAGCAGAACAATGGAATCGAGGACCCATGACGAACCAGAAGACCTCAAGATCTAATCTATGACCTACCTGTACGCTCATCGTCATTAACGTCGTCACTCTGTGTCGAATTTCAGGTTTTAGAATGTGGCCCCAAATGGTCAGTGTACTTACTACTCTACACTTTTATTTGACTTGGTCTCATCCTTATTCCGATGATCCGTGTCCTCCTCCACATACTCGTTTCAAAATTCATCAGACTACGGCGCTGCGTTGCATGGCATCAATGTTTGTGGACCTGCTCTATACTTGACGGATCAAACGCATTAGAAGCGCTTGTCCTGCATCAACGTGGCCCAACTGCAATGCAAAGCTACAGTAGGGTTACAACAGATGATCCTTCAACCCCTTGGATTCGATGGATATCACCGGGACTGTGGAAAGTTGGCATCGTAGAATAAAACATCAAAATGCTAATTTTCTGGTGACGAGCAAGACCACACCCCGCGAAGCCCCTGAGCTGGGATGCTTGGAATATGTCGGTACCCTAGAGGTGTTCGTTCCATCAAATCGTCACCCACCAAACAAAACATTGATGAAATCAATCAGCTTACGAAACACTGTTATTGTCATATCACCTACAGAGTAGGTAAGTAGCTATTGGATGCCGCAGCTGAACGCATCCCTACCTAGAGCTATGTTGTCTCTTTATTTGTTAAAGAGCCTGCTAAGCGAACCAATTAGAAATCGAGGTGTCTGCTAAACTGTAGATAGGTACCTATTAGACCCAAGGATATAAAATAAGGGAGGGTATTTTTGGTTCAATTCTCAGCCTGTAATATGCTGTAACGCTTTAGGACCTGTTTTTATTATTTATACGTGCCTTCGCTGTGACAATTCAAAATAGGCGCCCGGCTGTCGGCTCCAACTGGGTATTAAATTGTCGTATGTATCTGGTGTCAAGTACAATCCCATCACTAACTTGATCTAAACCACATATCGTACGTACGCTTGCTGTTATCGTATTATTAGTCCATAATCCTCTGTCCATCCCATGACTACCTGGTACTAACCTAGTAGATCTAGTACCCAGTACCTACTTTAGTACTTTTGTAGTCTTTCTAGTGACACCCATCTCCTGGCTGTAAGCGCGCGTTTATGTCTATTCTGCGTGGCGCCGAAAGTGGATCAAGGGTCCCGCGATTTTGCGACGCCTGTTACCGCCAAAAATTTATCGGCCAGTCTCAATTTCGTCTTGCATGCAAGCTTGGATTTGGATGGATTCAATCAACTCCTGCAATTTATAAAACCCGAACCATGGCACCACCCGCCGATCCCGAACACGCGACTACTATATCAGACGAAGAAGTCTTGTCTGATGTTGACTCATCCTCTGACGAGTCCGATTACCTTGACAGTGCCGCATCTCGAAAGCGTCGCAGGACTGCTGAAGGTTCTCACAATGGAGGTGATAAAGTGGAAGACGACGAAGACGACGATGGAAGCGACGAATTGAATAGAGTTCTCTCTACGATCAAGGCACCTTCCCGAATCAAACGAACTGCTCTGCTGGGCCAGAAAGAGGTTCAAACCAAGTCTTTAATCACCCCCAAAAACTCGATCCAAGCTCCTACCGACCCAAATACCACCTTCTCTGCGCTCAATGTGCGACCATGGCTGGTACAGTCGCTGGGAAACATGGCGATCAAGCGCCCCACGGGTATTCAAAAGGGATGTATTCCTGAGATCTTGAAAGGAAGGGACTGCATCGGTGGTAGTCGAACAGGTTCTGGTAAAACAGTTGCGTTTGCCGTGCCCATTCTGCAGAAATGGTCAGAAGATCCCACCGCCATTTTCGCCATTGTCTTGACGCCGACCAGAGAACTGGCACTTCAAATCTTCGAGCAGTTCAAGGCTATCTCTTCCCCTCAAAGTCTTAAGGCCATATTAGTGACAGGAGGTTCGGATATGCGCACACAGGCAATCGAGATAGGAAAACGACCACACGTTATAATCGCAACTCCAGGTCGCTTGGCTGACCATATTCGCACCTCTGGAGAGGACACTATCTGTGGGTTGAGGAGGGTCAGATACGTGGTTCTTGATGAAGCTGATCGTCTTCTCAATGCCACCGGACCTGGAAGCATGCTTCCTGATGTGGAGGAATGCCTCTCGGTTCTTCCCCCAGCCACGGAGCGACAGACACTTCTCTTTACTGCTACTATTACCCCGGAGGTTCGCGCCTTGAAGGATATGCCCATCAAGCCCGGCAAGCAGCCGGTGTTTGTGTGCGAAGTTGATACACAGACATTGGCTATTCCTGCAACACTAAAGCAAATGTACATCAAGATACCAGTCACCCATAAGGAGCACTACCTCCATGTCTTTTTGCTTACTGAGGTCAACGTCGACAAGACCGTCATCCTATTCTGTAACCGAACTTCGACTGCCGACTACCTCCACCACCTTCTTCGAATGCTCGATCATCGAGTTACCTCGTTGCACTCCAAACTTCCCCAGAGGCAGCGAATTGACAATCTAGCTCGTTTCCGTGCATCAGCGGCCCGTATCCTTGTGGCGACCGACGTTGCCGCCCGTGGTCTGGATATCCCTGAAGTCAGCCTAGTCATCAACTACGATCTTCCTCGCGACCCCGATGACTACATCCACCGCGTTGGTCGTACAGCCCGTGCGGGTCGCAAGGGTGAGGCTGTCAGCTTTGTTGGACAGCGCGATGTGGAGTTGGCTCTGACGATCGAGAAGCGTGTTGGTCGTGAGATGGAATCCTGGGAGGAAGAGGGCGTCAATCTCGAGACCCGTGTGGTTCGGGATGCGTTGAAGCTTGTCTCGGAGAAGAAGCGCGAGGCTCTGTTGGAGGTGGAGGAAGGGCGGGAAGTTGGTGGCAAGCGAAAGCGCACCAAACAAAAGTTGCGAGTGGAATAGAATCTTGGCCTCTACGGATAAAATGGATAGACAAAAGCCCATGTTTTTAATCTTATTTTGACCAAGCTGATATCGTCAAGGCGGGCGGCCACTTAAACGACTCTCAATACAAGAACCAGAGCAAGCTACCTCGCCGCTTGCACTATAGGTAGAACAGAGTCATCGCTAAAACCTCAACCAGGTAACTATCCCATCTTCAAAGAAAATCCTAGACTAATTTTGATTAAGAATAATTAAGAATAACCATGAAGGAGCAAAAAAACCAAATGGTGCCCCCAGCGAGGATTGAACTCGCGACCTCAGCATACCTCCATGAAGTCTTGGACATATAAGAGCTGCGTGATAAACCACTACACCATGGGGGCTCACGGCCGACGATACAAAAAATCAGTCAATAAGCCTCCTTCTGCGTTTGCGCATCGATTCGACATCTCAATCCACCACCAGCTATGGCCCGTCTTCACAAAGTGTACGCTCTGGTAATAAGAATGTCGGTGCTATTTGAAGAGTAACGTTTTGAGTTGTATTGTTAGGCTTACGTGGCTTATTTTGTTCCATTTTTTTCTCTAGCTTTACTGGCTTGGGCTGTATAAACCAATCGCATATCAGAGGAGATGGGGTGGGAAAAGGTGCTAGATCAACTATCTTAAAGATCCATCGTAGCTTACTTATGTCTACTAAGAAGCACTGAGCTGGTATTTAACCTGCGAACAATCAACTAGCTATTTACACTTAAGCATAACATAGTTTGTCTACTAAATCTTTATAATTTAAGAACATAGGTATAAAGAAACGTCTGTTTCAAGAACTAGGTTTTCCTGAAACATTGTGGTTGGTATGCGACAACGAAAGCCTTCGTATACCTAATAATTCAGAGCCCATATAAACGAGCAGAAACTGCCACTACTATGTCATAGTAACCTGGGATCCGCTATTGTTCCTCTAGACTTATGTTCCATACTGATATGAAACCAAACGTAGAAGAGTTTAACCTGGGATAAGGCAGGACAAGGAGCTAGCAAGATAGTCAAGCTAATCTGCCAGAGTAAGCTGAAGAGATTTTGTTTGCACAAGTCGTGTGAGCTGCAAGAACACATGAGGAGTTTCTCGTTATAAGAATGGCGCGAGAATGTGTTTTCCTACGTTATCTCCATCCAAACTCATAGAGCTGGGCGAATGTAAGTCTTGCAATAAACACCAAGTTAACACTGGCGTTTAAACAGAAACTTACCAGGCCATATGCGCTTTATTAAAGCTCCCATTTGGTGAGGTTTATAATGTAGTTGTACAATACTTATACTCTATATACCTTACCCTAAAGAATATAGAGAGACAGGAATGCAATTATATTAGTGTGTGATAAACCTTGGCTATTTAATAAGTCTAGTTAACAAACCTTAACAGACCTTACGTTTAAAATAAACAAATAGCGTTGCAAGTATATAGCATGGATTTATAATTGGGTATTTAAGTATAATTCCCCAGATATACAATATTTAATGCCTCAAGAAATTCGTCTCCCATACCGAGCCGCTCTACTGCGTCACTGAGGGTATCGACCTGAACAAAGTCTTAGGGGTCAGGCCTAGCAGTAAACTAAACATTTGGAGGGGGGCGGGATTCTGGCGATCAGTATGTACACTAGAGTGACGTAAATTGAGACAGCCAAGCCAGATGGCGAACTGCTCGAATTGCCTTCTCGATAACCATGTAGCAAGATGAGGTATGATCGATAGCTGATCGCTTCCTGGCGAGGGAAATCACAGCGACTGCGCGTGGCATTGTCGCTGACGACGCAGGTTGTGGCGTTGTGCCTGGCACCTGTGGCTTTGATGCTTGCCTTGGAACTTATATATCTTCTCGGCTCGAATAACATGATCAACTCGTATCGAGCATCCGCGTCATTGACTTACTATACTGTACTATCGGCAATCAATCAAGGCGGATTGAGTTAAGGGCAGACGGTAAACTATGATTAGGCTCATCTCCCGAGCAAACGATAAGACGCCTTCGAACAATGCATCAACGACGTCAATCAAACCGGAAGTTGCGGCTTTATCCAAAACTGCGACAGGATGGACGGATCCCTCGGGGCTAGGAAATAAACAACTTGCGTCGGAGGGTTCTACCGGTAGATAAGAATGGGGAGGTTCCCTGCTTAGTCTGCTTCCCCACGTTCCCGGCAGATCGGCCATTATTGACTCCGTGATTTTCGAAGGTCGTCATGGTTATTCTCCCGCTGATCGATAGGCGTGTGGAACAATTCGGGTCGGCATGCTTCGTTGACCCGAAAGCGAAAATTGCCCGCCAAGAAGAGTCAGTCACAAGGTCATTGTAGCTTCCTCAGCCTGCCGACACACGTACCCAGGACCATAATTTTAATAGTTTATTTATTTTTTAAGACGACTCATCATTTTTATGATGTATTAGGAAGAGAGGGGGGGATTCCAAAAGCAATTAGACATTTGTGGTATCCCGTAGAAGCTTCTCACTCAGCACAATTATCGCATTAGGAATCAAGTCGAAAAACCAGGCAGTGACTCGCTATATTCTCGGCGTGAACCGATAACGACACACCCTGGATATTCCTCGGCCGAAAAACAAAACCCTGACAAAGCAGATTAGGGGACTATCCACTAGACAGAGCCAAGCTCGGCAGCTGGAACGCCAAAATTCATGCAAACACCGGTCCTGCAGCCTGGTGTGCTGTGCTGTGGGTGCTGTGATTGCGGTGGGCGCTGGCTGACGGGCTTCTGTAATGGAGATGGAGATAAGGAAGAGGTCAAGTCGGGCATTTACCAATCTCCGCCCTTTTTAAGCTGCAACGCTGACTGTGTCACAGGCAACCTTAACCAGAACAGCGGTCAATGGTTCGCACCCGACCAAAGGGGCTCACCAGCCAGGCTTCCCTGCACGGCCTGCGCCTTGTGTTATTAACAACAAACTCTGTGTGATTTGTGCCACATTCACATGGAAATACGCGAAGTTTAGTTTGCGCTTACCCCTTTTGGTTTCCGTTACGATTCATTTCGAGGCTTTGATGAGCCAAATGGCATCAAATTGTCCAAACCAGTATGCATCTGCAGTAGTCATTCGGTGGAAGCCGAACATTTGTAGTATTGAGCCCTTCTCTCAACCTGTGTGCATAGAATTCACGGCTGAAAGTTCCAGTGGAACCTGAATCGAAGGAAACCCATCCGTATATCCAATGAATTGTTCTTCAATTAATGGAAGTGTCCGGCAATCCAGCAAAGGCCCATCCATTCTCAAGGTCTCGATGCGAGTACCGCCGAGCTGGCCGTTCTGGTTAGCGAACTAACTTACCGTACGACCAGTCAAGGAGACTTCTCGGCGATGGAAGCGAAAAATAAACGAAAAATATTTTGAAAAAGCGGAGTTTGGAAGCTGTGACTCTTCTGAATCCCGCCTTTAGACCGCACCAGCGGAGAGTCACGGTGAGTTCAGAGAGCCCGGTCTGGCCGGCAATAACATGGCTGTTAGCCAGGTCAAAAGTCGGCATCATCTTGGACCGACTGACAGGCCGCGTAGCCGAGTCGGCTGTGTTGGAAGAGCGAATATTGGCTGCCTTGCGGATATTCGGATCGAGGCGTAATGAGCTTGTTTTCTTTTCAGAAGCAATACGCATTAATCACAAGGGGGATACACTAGAGTTCGAAATAGGCTTCAATTGTGTGCCTGAAAACTAGCAGCGAGGGATGGATGCCCAGGCAATTACCAAAGAATAGGCAATCGCAAGATAGTTCCTTATTTTGACAAGAGCGGGGTTAGCTTGATTGATTACCAAGGGAGAGAGACTTGCCAGCTAACAGATTACATATGTTGGTGAGGACAAGTTGGCTTACGTGAAATACAAGCCCGTTGTCGTTGTGGTTGACGAACATGATGGTGACGATTGACAAGTTCGCAAGCCCTCATTGGTTCGTATAGAGCGTACTTTGGTCTTTGACTCGAACACGACATGCATAGAAGGCGGCCGACTCGAGCTCAGCCCTACGATAGGTAGGATACGTATCCCCAGATGCGTACAGTACCCAGGTACGAGTACCTGGTAGGCAAGGACGTGGCCCGGGCACAGTGGGCTCTAACTGGCCAGCACCTCCAATCCTCGCTCTCGCTTGAGTTTGGAATAACCTTCCGCTGCGTTACCCCTTTCGCAGGTTGGCCTGCCATTCCAGTACAGGCGGAGTTATGCCTCAGGGTAGGCGGTGCGAAAGCGGGACACGCAATACGGAGCAATCAATCAACGCCGTGAAACTGCCCGGCGTTAAGGATGCAGCACAGCAATGGACGGCCATCAAGAGTTTAGCTTTTGGATCTATCGCAACTGATAAGCGTTAAAAATGTGCTTACGGTTTACCTGTAGGGGGCCTCAGCAATTAGTGAAGGCTGCTTTGACGAACTTTTTGGAGGACCAAATAGGTCATTCTCATTGCCATCGTGACGGGAGCTCAACAAGATCTTGGATGGATGACACGGGATGCAGGGCAATGTCTCGGATCAGGATTTGACGGATGGATGCATGGAGATACTGGTAATGCTACAAATTAACGTCCGTCTATTGCTGAGCCAGCATGCTGTAGAAAAGAGTCACGCATTAAGCGTTACCTACCTACCTATCCTATCTAGGTAATCCATTCACAGCATCAGCAAGAGTCATCGCCGTCGGGGTCAATCATGTTCGCGACACCGATAGAGTGTGTTGACAATTAATTAAGGTTCACTTGCTGCTGAGAAATACGCATTTTAGGCCATCTGCCTTAGGTAAGGTTCCTGAAGGGTGGGCTTGTAAATCCATCCTCGGATTTGTCGTGATCCCTGGCGGAGCTAGACGGACTTGGACAGATAAACTACGCTGGTAGGCTGGAAGAGCACCGCCAAGGCACCAGGTTTCTAATCAAGCACATATTTGCACACTGCTGACAGACCTTGAGCCCGGGCTACGATTATGAATCATTTACGCCAGCCCTGTGCGAGATTGCGACTCAATGTGTGTGTTGCTCTGCTTACCGCACAGCGCAACGCAGCACAGCATAGGGTTATCCTGAGGACCTTTTTGCTTGAGATTGCGCCATTGAAGGAGTGATTGAGGCTGTCGAAGAGGAGGAGGAGGAAGAAGAAGACGATCGATGCTGGTGGTTGGTATTGGAAGACGGAAGGTCCAGTCACTGCGACAACAGCAACGAAGAACAAAGACAGAGCATAGAAGAACCCAGAGCAGTAAACCTACGAAAACAAAGTTCGGGTATAGATCCAGCCAGATATACCTGTCCTGGCTCTGCGCTGGCGGCCTAAACGAAGTACCCGACCCTGAAAATTGACATGACCCTCCGTATCTTCCGTTTACTTGAGGCCGCGGCCGCTGGGATGTTTCGCTGCCAGGTAGACGTGTCGCTCAGTCATCCAGTAAGAATTGTACAGGGACCATGTGCAAATCGACGTGCCGTTAGAGCCTTTAGGGTGGGTCCCCGTCATCTCTGAAGCTTCGCGGCTTCGCGGTCTCAAGAGTCATCCCGTCCGCACACCCATCCCTTGTCAATCATCACTAAGCCACACACCCCTTTCGATGGACATTTCTCGCACTCCTCGGGTCCGCGTGCGCAAAGTCCGCCTAGCGGCGTGTCGGGCATAACTCCATAATCCCATGGCACACCCGTGAGACAACATGAAAAAGTCCGTAAAGGATCACTGGAGTTAAAAGATTCGGATCCCCCCCGTTCCAAGATCCAGTTCTCACACAGCATAAATCAGATAACACAGCATCATCCTAGCAACTGCTTCAAAGCTTTCATCAAGGTCAACTATCTCCACAGTCGTAGCTTTTATCTTTCGACTCAAGCACACTGGACTCGACTAGTACCTTATCACCCAATCCCACAAGTCATTGTCACCACCGCCGACACCCCTGCCGCTAATTCAAGCCTGCCGCAATCGGGATCGCTGCCTTGAGTCACAACATCAATCTCCAATATATACATAGGACAGACCCTTACCTGTCCGGGCTCCTCTTTCCAACATGTCGACAACAACCACCACTACCACTTCCATTCATAGGCCAACTGCCTCTAAGACTTCTTCTCTCCGACAGTCCACTCTCAAGAAGAACATGTCCATCACACAAACTTACTATCTCGCCCACAAGGCTCGGGCAAAGCTCTCTCGCGAGGCTGCCCAGTCCGATCACGACCTCCGCCTGCTTGTCGGTCACGCCAACCTACTCGACTCTTTGATGCTTGAGCTTGCCGACGCCGAGCGAGAACAGGAGCGCTGGTTCAACCAGTCCGTCCGAGGAGCTACCAACGCCCAGCAAGAGCGACGAGTACAATGGGCCGACAACGTTGTCGAGGAGGAGGATGATGACTACGACTCCGACTCTTCAGACTCTGACGACTACGATTCTGAGAATGAGGATGTTGAGATGACCAACACTCCTTCTCTTCCCGCCAAGGCCGTGAGCGCTCGGATCACCCACATTGAGCTCGACGATGACATGGAGGAGGACGACCTCGAGGAGGACTACGCTCAGCTCGAGCTTGTTCGAACACCATCTCACTCCAACTCCCCTCCCGAGCTTGTCGACCACGACTCAGACTCATCCGACGAGGACTCATTGCCACCATCGCCCCCTCAATCCATTCTCACGTTTGACGAGAAGGATACCAAGGAGCAGTCGCAACAAGAAGAATCAAACTCACTTTACGACGAGGAATATTACCTGCCACCTCGAAATCCTGCGAGGCTTGTGTCGGCCATCTCGGTCTACTAAGCAGGGGCTCACTTGGATTGAACTGTGATTTGTTTCAGCGACTTGTTTCATATACAAAGCGATGGCGGCATTGCATGGCGTTTTACTATACAAAGGGATACCACACGGACATTTGGGATACACCAAAAAGCATTTGCATTTTCTTTCAATGTTTTTGAACCAAGGGCACGACTAAACGGATTTCATTGTGTTATCACAACAAAGGAAAGATTTCACCACTCTACAAAGGATAAAGAAGGAACTGTATTAGGAACAAGGGAATTGGATAACATCGGGATTGGATACCGCTCCCGGCGAAGGTCGAGTGGCAGCCTCTGATGGGTATCACAAACGGTAGATAGTTCGGCTCATTGAAGAGCAAAAAAAAAACCAAAAACTGATAAAAACATACAAAATTATTCTATCATTTCTCTGTTTCATTGCAAATCGTGAATCATACTCTACTCTACTATCTTGATTATAATGCCCATGCCAGCTGCAGCCCATCTCATTGTAGCCGGTGTTGACGCCATGATTGCCGGCCGATATCCTTATCAGCGGCAAAAATTTCGCGATATCGGGATCGGTCTCAGATCAAAGCCGATCGGTCTCTGGACCAACAAGCGGCGTCCGTGAGACCCGGGGCGTGCGGACGTAGCGGAATCTTGGCGTACTAGACCAACCCCCGAATTAAACTCACCCCTTTATTCTCTCTTTTTCTTCTTCGATCTGGTGGTAAAATGATTCATCAGCGAGGCCCGCCCATCGAGAATCTTGACGCCCCACCCACCAGGATCAGAGAATCCCCAATCACGACTCGCAAATGGTACACATTGGGGCGTCCGTAACGGTCGGAGTTTTGTCAGCGGAGGCTTTTTAATTAACCATTTCTTGTTCAAACCAGAGCGTTATGTAAGCGATAGAGAGGCTCATTTGATACCCATCGTTGACAACCTTCCAACTCATCTCATCCCCTGGGCGCCAGTCCGGACCTTGCCAAACTCCGATGGCTGGCAACGTCAACGCCAGGGCGCAGAAGCCTGGCCGTGACAGCAAAAGAAAAAGGCAATAAAATTAAGCAAGACGAAACCGCTTAGCCGCATAGTCTACCCGCCCTTTTTCCCTCCCTTGTCCGCAAGACTTGATAGTAAAAGCTTGGCAGAAATATCAGAACATGAGAGTTTAGTCAAGGCCTAACATTGCAGTTTTTCTCTGCTTGCATCTTCTACCAGTTTTTCTCCACCTCCGTCAGCCATGCGCCGCGCAGAGCCGGCCACGGGGCAAACTGGATCGTCGAGTCCCACCGGTGGAGGTTTTGCTATTTGAAAAAGGCTGAAAACTCTGAAGACAACACAAACGTGAACCAGGATGGGCCATGCACAAAATTTGCACGCGCGGGTCATCGGGGCGTGATGACTCCGTTTTCACGTCGGATTCTTACAAACTTTCTGACGGGATAGAGTTCCATTACTTGGGCAGAGACAACATACCCAAATATGGATGCTCCGTCTGATGGATCACGATGAACCGATATGTCAGGAAGAGACATGAATTTTCTTTCTTTTTCTTTGAAAATGACAAACATGTTTCCTGGCCACTCGATCTTGTTATCCACTGAGAGTTTCTTGTTGCCATCTTGGCTCTCCTAGGCCTAGCTACAAGTCCCTGGCCCCATAATCTCAGGCACGCACCACTCAACACGCAAGGGCACATGGCGTGCCCATTTAAGCTGAACTGACCGCTTCCGGGTCGCTCACCGAATGCTGACCTGGCAGGACAGCGAACAAGACAGCACTTGAAGCAACGCTCGGTACAATGCATGTTTCGACTCAGTTGGTGAACAAACGGGCCTAGCTAGCCTGCCCCTGGATGGCTTGATGGAGGCGGTAAGGAAGAACCGGCTGCTTCATGCCCAAGCGAATTGCTTAGGCTTTAGGGTTGTGGAATTGTTATTATGCACGGCTTCTATTAACAAGAACACCTTTGCTGAGAAAGGAGAGCCCTGTCTTCGTGTTCGGAGGCAACAACAATTGAGCTAAAAGTAGATCCTTCGGGAAAGGGTTGGGGGAACTGGGGTTTGGCTAGGTGATCTAGGGTCATGAGATTGATAAGGCCAGGTCTCCCCTCTTTCTCGCTATCGCTTGCTGCGCATACGCGTATGTGCTTCTGCTTAGTATCCAAAAGCGAGCATCCAATGTGTGAAAAGGGAGAACTCGTCATACGCGCAAGCACGCAACTGCAATGTGATTTCTCGTGGCCTCAACGTGCTTTCATTGGGCTATGTTGCGTGTTCTTTGTGTCAAATCTGTAACTCTTGCGCAAGCCCGTTCTCCGGCAAAACTTCCCTTATCGATAACATCGACACATGTCAGTATCGGACCTTGCCGGAAGCACGGCGTCGTATTGGCCGGCCCTGTGAGCTATTATGACCCATATTCTTCCGCCATCCCCTCCGAGCATATCCGGGCCGGAAATCGGACACAAGGAACAGGAATCGCACACAGGTCCCTCCTGTGTCTCTCATTGGCCCGTCGGACAGCTGGGGTGTAGATTCGTGGGGGAGTTGAAGGAAGAGTCTAGGGAAAGAGGCCTGTGTGACCGAAACGGACTTATCTCTCTTGCTGAGACACCTCGGCAAAGAGCTCCTAGTATCGGGGGCAGGCTTGATAAACCTCCCTTTAGTTCAGGATGCCGTTGAGGCCGCAGTATAGGACATGGAGTATAGCACAGGTGTCTGCTGATCGCTGGTTAAAGCTCCCTCACAGTAAGACCTTAGGGTGAGCTGCTGACCTTTGTCGACACAAGTCAGTGATAAGGATGAGGCCAAGTGGCTAGTGGGTTATGCTTCTCCTTTCGTTATCAAGCTGCAGTCTGGTCACGGTGCGGAGTATTGGCTAAGCATTATCCCGTGGCAGTTTCATACGCTGATCTTGTCTGAACATACCGCTTGTAGTGCTCCCATGGTCAGCATAGTAAGAACTCCGAGCTGTTCGCTGCCGATGCTGACCCTTCTAACCGCGATATTGGTTCTCTTGTTTCTGACACTGCTGGCTACTTAGTTGATGTTAAAGAGTGACCCGGCCCAAACCCGGAAATAGGAACAAGCAATGGAAACCCCTCTACCCAATAAGCTTCAGACTTTGGTAATTAAAATGTAGATCTTCTGTGTCCGCGATTCGGGTTCTCTGGAAACGTGGATGGGAATGGCGAAAGTCCGAAACCCGTGGTTGAATCTCATGTGCACGGACCACATGGTGTCACGGTACGTCATTGTGTAAGTTTTCGCAAATCAATTCAACGCCCTCTTCGATGTAAAACAAGTTGCGCTCTTAATAAACCGCGCACTCACCACCATGCGACTTATCCCGAGGCGAGCCCTAGCCCACGATCTTTCCTCGGGCCTCATATGCCGCAGTATCCGGCTGCAGCGGTGCCAATTCGCGACTTCGATCTCCCCTCCTGCGCCGCCCGCCTCGGGACTCACATCGTTGACCTCACGAAGACTCATATCTGTTGCTGGCCCCGACTCGGCCAAGTTTCTACAAGGCATTGTGACGGCCAATGTGACCGCAAATAATGGACAACCGCGGAACGATGGATTCTACGCCGCTTTCTTAACTGCAACGGGCAGAGTGCTATATGATGTCTTTATTTATCCCAACCACAATGCCTCGGGAGCTTCTGCTGAAGAGCCTGGGTATCTGATCGAGGTTGACGCAGACCAAGCACAAACACTTGCAAAGCATATTAAACGCTATAAGCTTAGAGCAAAACTAACAGTTCGCTTGTTGGGAGAGGATGAAGCAACCGTTTGGCATGCCTGGGATGATTCGAATAACATGGACTGGAGCGCGATTGTCAACTCGACAAAGTTTGCTCTACAGGATCCTCGAGCACCCGGCCTAGGATATCGGGTTTTGCAATTAGATCAACATATGCCCCGGATCGACCTTGAACGAAGCACGGAAGAAGCTTACACGATACGGCGATATCTCAATGGCATCCCGGAAGGTCAAGACGAAATCTCTCGAGAGCACGCGCTTCCTCAGGAAACAAATATGGATGTTATGAAAGGAATCGATTTCCATAAGGGCTGTTATGTTGGTCAGGAACTGACAATCCGTACCAGACACCGTGGTGTCGTTCGCAAGCGGATTTTGCCCTGCGTAGTCTATGAGAAGGAACACGCAGCGCCCACGGCCCTGCAGTATCACGCCGATGGTGCAGCGTCTTCGCTCGAAAGCATTACTGCGGACATGATACCACGAGACACAAGCATTGGGCGTTTCGAGAAGCGAGGCCGTAGCGCGGGGAAGTGGCTTAAGGGAGTCGGCAACATTGGACTCGGTCTGTGCCGTTTAGAGATCATGACCGATGTGACACTACCAGGAGATGCAGCGTCAGGAGCGTTTAACCCTGAAGATGAGTTCGTGCTAGATTGGGGTGAGGAAGAAAGCCGGAATAGAGTGAAAATTAAGGCTTTTGTACCGGGTTGGTTGAGGCAGGGGCTAGATGCCGAAAACCAACGGTATGAAAGGTAGAGATTAACAAGCATGACTTATGTTGTAAGATACTGTATCATCACGCAATTTTTTTTTGAATAGAAGAAGAATAGTGAGTACGTTCAATCCTATGTATACCTACATCCTGCTACATGTAAGGTCTGCCGCTAGTCTTGCTCTCTGCAAGCTCTGGTATGTTCCCCAAGATATTAGCCTAACACTGGGGCTGTCCCAATTCTATATCCCATGTCATCTATGCCTTTGGCGCTGCCGGCAGGGCTGAACTGTCAAACGATATACTTCCTCAATACTATCGCCGTTGAAGAAGGCAGTAGTTACGCCTGTTACAAGGTGCCTATCTTCTCGGGGGCGGGGTTTCTAAGCTCCTTGCCGTAGTTGAGAAAAAACACAGCCAAGGACATTTACTTTCAAGCAAATGAGGTTGCCGGCGTGGCGCAGACTGACACAGCCTGTTCGCTAAAACAATACTTAATTCTCGGACGCTAAAAATTGCAGTTCTACAAGTATTGTGGCTATGGTGTATGCCTCGCCAAAGCTGAACAGACACGTCTGGTGCACTGACCAACAAGAGCAAAGATCGGAGGCTAATGGTCAATCATCTTCAACTTCTGCCTTTCTGACGTGTGCGAGAATGCAAAGGCTCGTTTTCAGAGACAGCAATGTGATAACTTGGATCGCAAAATTAACCACTAAGAGAAGCTGCCTCGATATTGTGTGGATCAGTGATGGTTGGATAAACAAGGGCCCGGCTGAAAAGTCGCTGGATTTCCTGGGTTAGTAGGTATTGTATGCAGGCAGTAAGCAGAAAGCTTGCAGGGACCTAACTACGCGATCGATAACTTTATACCACGAGGCCTGAAGTGAAAGATGTCATTCTTGGGCTAGGAATGAGATTCTATTTGTTTTATATGATACTCGTCTATTTGTAAACTCAATAATTCGCTTGGCATCCTAGTAGTATTAAGCATTAAGCCTTGGATCATCGCTCGGAGCGTTAGGTATGTAATCTCGTGAACCTCAGCCCTGCGATTGTGGCCAGGGGATAGTCTTGGCCTGCCGCTTACATTATCTTGGGGACGGCTAGAGTCTTACGAGCTGGACATTTGGCGCCTCTGTGATGCGCTTGTGGCCTTTTAGCCTTGATGACCTCTCGCTGTTGCCAAACATTCGCTGTGAATTCATATAATAATCTACAACCATTGGGCCTCAGATATAATTTCTCCCCATTGGGTCGACACTTGGCGTTGATATATTCTGAGCATTCATGGCTTTATGCAATGGCTACCACAAGAGCCCCCAAGACGATCAAGCGGCTGATTGCCTGTTGCGATGGTACATGGATGGATAGTGACAACGGCTACGAAGAGCCTGGATTACTCAGGAAAGAGGGTTCTCTTCAAGTACCATCCAATGTTACGCGCATCTCCCGCTGTTTTGAGAAGAGGTGCAGCGATGGGAAGCTTCAGGTCGTCAACTATGAATCAGGTGTCGGTACGGGCAGCAACGTGCTCGATAGTATTACTGGAGGTGCTTTTGGCCAAGGGCTTGCAGAGGTATGCCTAAAACCTAGGATGGAGAGGGCATTGGCTGACAACATATTGCAGCGAATGCGGGAAATATACTCTTTTCTGTGCGCCAACTATATGGATGGTGATGAAATCATTCTTGTTGGCTACTCAAGAGGTGCCTTTACAGTCCGCTCTGTAGCCGGCATGATTGGCGCCTTGGGCCTTCTTACTCGAGAAGGCGTTGAATTCTTCTATCCCATCTTCAAGGACATGCAGCACTGGATGGATGACGACTATAAGGATCCGTTTCCCAATATATCATTCCCCGACAAGCCAAAAGGAAAGGACGCTGCCGATGAGTACAGAGCGCGCTTGGAGCAGCTGGGCTATACTCGTGTGAGACGTGAGCAAGGACAAGGCGACATCATTACGATCAAGGCAGTGGGTGTCTGGGATACCGTCGGTAGTCTAGGAATTCCTCGAGTTGCTTGGCTGGACAAACTAGGAATTCGCGCCGACAACGACGAATAAGTCTCCCCGTCCCGTTTGTCGAAAGCACTTTTCAAGTTACTGACCAACCTAGCACGTTCAAATGGCACAACACAAACCTATCCGACAGAATCGAGCATGCGTTTCAGGCGCTTGCTTTGGACGAGACACGTCCTCCCTTCACGCCAGCAGTATGGGAGAGGCTTCCCGAGAACAGATACACAACAGATCTCAGGCAGGTCTGGTTTCCCGGTAATCATGCTAACTGTGGTGGTGGCTGGGAGGACCAAGGCATCGCAAACTGCACGCTTGCTTGTAAGTCTCACACATTCTTTTTGACTTGCTGAACACCGCAGAGACTTAACACATGATGTAAAAAGAGACTTACTTGTGATCAGGGATGATGGATCAGCTGGCCTCAATCGGCGTGGAGTTTGACCTACCTTCTTTAGAACGGTGTTTCCTCCAAAACGCTAAGTTCTACCAGAAAACGCATTCAAAGCTAAGCATGAAGTCGAAAAAGAAGAACAAGAAAGAGAAGATGCGGCAGTGGGCTATTGACCTAATCTACGAGAACAACCGTCCGTTCCGACCTTGGGGACTGGGAGCAATCCAAAAGGCTCCGGGTCTCCTTTACCAACTCTCTGGCCAGACGATTCGTACACCAGGTCTGTACAGGCCATCGGATGGTAAATCGAAATGCGATAAGACTAGGTTTCTTATGGGTACCAATGAGCGAATACACAGCACGGTACGAATACGACTCGCGTGCAGAGGCCTCAGTTTGAACGATGAGCATGTCTGGGACTGTCCGGCCTTGCTCAGTAACTGGAAATTAAAGCGCACGCGGGAGAAGTACAACGATCCTGTGCCATTTTATCCTGGCTGGTGTCCAGATGGAGGAAATGATAGTATGGGGCATCCGAACGATTGGACTAAAGGGAGATGGATTTGGGAATACGTGGGCAGTGAGAACGATGCCCCCAGCAATAAGAGACAACGTGTCATGGTTGAGGAACCTCTAGGACCCTATGAACGATATCTCCTTAACTTGTCGGCAGGGTCACCAAATGTATATCATTTTGCGGACACGATTGATTATTGAAGCGCCTTGCCGTTTGAAAAAGGGGATATGGCGTTTGGTGTGTGTTCATAGCTAAATGGCAGGCTAGATTAAGAGACGGAACTCAAGGACTGACTTCTAGCTGTTGCAAATCCCTCAACATATCAATTCACACACCTCCATGATCTTACCCAAGATCTAACATCCATTGTTACGTCTCTGGGTTTGGATGTCGCAGTCAGTGCTGAATTACCTGAAACGTCACGTGCTTTCGTGATGCGACAACTAGGTACCTAGCAACCTTTTTAATCAGGTAACTAGAATCTTGTACTTCTCTTCCAAGTCTGCGCAATCAGTCAACCGTATACCAGCAACATATCACCAACGGGATCAGAATGTCTGATTCAAAATCTGCAGACCTGCTGCAATATGCACAAGATTTTGCCTCGAAGGATGTCGACCTCTATGATCTTTTGGGTGTCGATGCCCTTACACCTAAGGAAGACATTCACCGCGCGTGGCGAAAGCGCTCCCTGAAATACCATCCCGACAAAGCAGGCGAAAACTTCGACGCGGAAAAATGGCAGCTATTCGAACGCGCTCGCGACATCTTGTCCGACCCTGGGGCGCGCGGCGCCTACGACAGCGCCATTAAGGCTGCGCTCCTCCGGAAGCAAGAGCGCGAGACTATGGACAAGCAGCGCAAGGCTTTTGTCGACGATCTTGAGGCACGAGAGAACGCCTGGAAGTTCGAACGCGAGGAGAAAGAACAACGAGAGAAAGAAGAGATAGAAAAGGAAAGATCACGATTGATCGAACAGAAGCGTATGCGCGAAGAGGAGGATAGGCGACAAGCCGATGCTGCGCAACAAGTAGAGGACCTTGCCGAGGCAAAACGACGTCTAAAAGAGAAGAAGGAAAAGAAGAAGCAGGACGACGCGAGGGAGAAGTTTCTGCGCAAGTCACGCAAGGCCGCAGAGGCTACCGATGGCAAACCAGCGCCTGGGCCACTCAACGGCGTCATTGACGTACCAGGCGATTATTCGATGAATTTCGGTACAGAACGGAAGCTCTATTGGGAGCTGGTTTGCGATAAACTACGCGCTGTCCAGGCAGTGAGGAATCTTCACAAGAGCGACGCAACCCCAGAAGAGTATCGGCAAGTGGAGCAAGGCCTGCTTGCGGCAAAAACAAGGATACACCAGGCTGAAGTGCTATTTGCTGAGCAGGCGCGTGTCTCATGATTTGGAAAATTCTGCGAAAAAGGATACGGAGTTAGGTCGGTAGCATTGTCTATACGTTTGGATGGCGTTTTTATCTCATGCTAATTAATACCAAGACCAAGCCTTCAGAATCATGATGCACTATCGAGCCGCAGTATCCTCATGGCGTTCAATCCCATGACACTTCTGAAGTCCCCTGTGTCTTCTCCAGCTGCTCGAGCGACTGTTTCCGTGTTCAGTCTTACGCTCTCCCATTCACCCTGCTCATCACGTGCAAGGGGCGGGAAGAAGGGGTGATCGGTGCCAAACATAAGTCTATCTGTACCGCTGGCCTGGATGGCTGCTTTTAATCCAACCTCCGAGTAGATGACAGCGTCAAGATAGATCTGCTCTCTCAGCACTTCCCACACTGTTCGACGATCCTGGGTTATTTTCCCCTCGCGGAGCAGCTGCCCGTCGTGTAGTATACAGCTCTCGATCCTGCCAGCGAGGAAGGGGAGGGTTCCGCCGCTGTGGGCGAGGATCATGCGCAACTCTGGAATCTTGTCAAAGACGCCTGCCAAGTACATTCTGGTCACAGCGATTGTTGTCTCCATGGGGAAACCGAGGGCCAACGGGAGGACATGCCCATAGTCGGCGCTCGCTCGAGGTCCCCAGACCTTATTTGGGAGACCATAGTGAGGGTGGAGAAAGACAGTCAGCTGTGTTCGGGCGAGGGCCTTAAAAATGGGCAGGAGATCAGGGTCGTCTAAGCCTTTTCCGAGCCCTGAGGTGCCTAGGATGACACCTCGACAGTACCTCAGGACCCGAAGATGCTCTATGGTGGCGAGCGCGGTTTCGAGGGTTGCCGTGAGAGGAAGCGTGCCAAAGAAGAAGAGCCTTCCGGAGTGTTCACCGCACATGTTCGAGAACTCTTGGTTGACGGATTCTGCAATTCCGCCAGACTCTGAAGCGTCTAGAAAATCCAGCCATGGGTTTGCTAGAGAGATGACAGACACGTCAATCTTGTGCGTATCCATAAAGTGCACCTTTTGCGCAAGCGATGCATAATGCGATGTCAGAGGCCGCCCTGGCGGCTTTGCTTCAGGATTCTGTGTCGCTTCTTCCAAAGCCTTGGCTTCTGCCTCCAGAAGGATGAGCCTAGGGTCAGATGCCTGGGGGAATTTGCGAACGAGAGGGATTTCAGAACGGGATTCTAGAATGCGGATGTAAGAGGGAGGATACATGTGCGTGTGAATATCAACCACGCGTGACGAAGAAGACGACATGGCGTTTAGATCGATGATAGGGGGAAGCTGGCTATTGCAGAAGAAGTCTGAGGGTTGCTCTTGGGTGAGTGAGTGAAGAATCAGAGCGCAACTAGAACACCTTCATTATCAGGCGGGACAGGCCGCAACGTTACAGATCAACAAGTTGCCTTGCCCAACTTGAGAGACACGCGTTGAATGCTGCGGGAGTTGACCCCGCATGGCTGTTATCACTGCACAACATTGTGATGCCCTATCACTTAGATACTGCTTATCAGTGGCTGTTGAGGGGTTGGACGATGGCTGTAACGCAAGCCTCATTGTGATCTCTAGTTAACCTGTGATATGCCGTCATGCTTATCAGCTTGTGTACAGGCTCTGTATCTTGACGTTGACAGATATATGCCCCAAACCTACACCGTTTGTCTCCTTCAGCTCTTTCTCCAATTTCGTGACCTCCTAGACTATCATATAATTGCTCACTTCTCTGAAACTCTGGACGAGCCTAGCTAGTTCTTCTGCATTTATCAGCGTCATGGCTTCAGATCTAGCCGTTAGCAAGGAGGGCCTCTCTATACCCGTACGTCAGCCCATAGAAAGAACGTCGTAGTCATCCTTAGACTGACCTTGCTTCCGTCCAAGCTCATTGACTTCTCTCGCTTCCTCAGCGGAAACCCCTCGGAGCGCGATAATACGGCAAAGGCCATCCTTCACGGCTTCAAAACCGCTGGCTTCGTCTACCTCAAGAACCACCCCATACTCTCCAAAGACCTACAGCACACTTTTGACCTATCCGCCCGCTTCTTCGAACAACCTCTCAAGAATAAAATGAAAGTAGTCTGGACAACACCAGAAGCTAATCGAGGCTACTCTGCCCCTGGTCGTGAGAAAGTCAGCCAACTTCAGGACATTCGCGATGTCGAAAAAGAACGTGCTGTTTTACCAGACTTGAAGGAGAGCCTCGAGATTGGTCGTGAGGATGAGCCTGGATTTCCAAACCAGTGGCTCGAGGAAACGGGTGACCTTGTCGGTTTTCGAAAGGACATGCTTAGATTCTCTGAGCAGTGCCGCCAGCTACATGTCGAGGTGATGAGATCCATCGCTGTGGGGATGGGTCTTGAGGATTGCTTCTTTGACTCCTTTGTAGACGTTGGAGATAATACGCTGCGATTGCTGCATTATCCAGCTGTCCGGTCCAATATCTTCAAGATGAACCCGGGCACCGTTCGAGCTGGTGAGCATACTGTAAGTTGTACCTGAAATAGGTGAGTACAGACAGGACTGACTGCTTTTACTAGGACTATGGCTCAATCACTCTGCTGTTTCAAGACGCTCGTGGTGGCTTGCAAGTCAAGAGTCCAACGGGGCAGTTCGTCGATGCAACGCCAATCGAAGGCACCGTTGTGGTCAACGCTGGTGATTTGCTCGCCAGGTGGAGTAACGACACGATCAAGAGCACAATTCACAGAGTTGTCGAGCCTCCGCAGAAAGAAGCTGAGTCCTACCCGCCTCGCTATAGCATTGCGTGAGTGTAGCAATACACGGAAGCTCAAGAGCTGAGCTAACCCGAGGCTAGGTATTTTTGCAACCCTAATTTTAAGAGCCACATCGAGGCGATTCCGGGGACGTTTGAAACAGAGCAAGACAAGAAGTATGAGGGTATTAGCAGTGGTGATTACCTGGTTCAGAGACTGACTGCGACGTACTGAAGTCTGGGCTGAAGCAACTGAGAACAAGTCTGAATTAGCTCATGGTTTTCCAAACCGTGGCTGCACAGGCTCCTTCGTCATGGGCCAGACTATTTCGAGGATTAGATTAGACGAGACTGTATTTCGTGAAGTATCATGCATGTATCAGCTTGTTGAATTTACTCTTAAGAGGACAGCCTCTAATTTGTTAAACACCATGCACAGGCTTAGCTGTTGGAATTCACTCCGAAAACCAATAGAGTGATATGTCTAAGACTTTAAGTCCAGTTGCCGTAAGAAGTATCCAGGTTTCAAACCTGTAATTAGGCAGGTAAGGAATTCAAGTATTTCTATACGTGTTTATAGATGAATTTGCGTGAGTACAAGCTTGGCGAGGCAAGACAAAAAGATTATTAAGAGTTGGCATACACGGAGTAGGTATTTCCTCTCCCCACTATAACCACTGACAGCAGGACGTTAGACCCAAACGGGAAGTCTGCACATGTCGAGTGTGAAATAGCCTCCTCAACATCTACTTTCCATCGCAAAGTTCACCTAATACAAGGCCTCGACCTTACCTAACTCAGACTCGCCCTATTGGAGTTGTGTTCTTTTCAATCCCTGAAACTACAGCTCTTAATTCCACGCATAACCCGCAACAATGGCCACCGACGCCGCCGCAGCGACAAAGCGACCCCCGAAGCAGGCCTCAACCGCCAACAAGGCCTATCTGATCCTCTACAACTTCATCTCGGCCGTCCAATGGTCCGTTGTACTCGGCCGCACCGCCTCACTACTCGGCCTGTACGGGCCTGAGTATGTCTATCCTAATGCTGGCCAATATACGAAGTGGACGCAGACGTTGGCTGGCTTAGAGGTGCTGCACTCACTCCTTGGTAGGATTCCCTTGCTCCCCCATCAATACCAGCACAAGGATAATGCTGATTATAAATCGTCTCTAACACAGGCGTCGTTCGCGCTCCTCTGTTGACTACCCTTATGCAAGTCGCCTCGCGCTTCCTTCTCGTCTGGGCTATCGTCGACGTTTTCCCCTTCCTCGCCCTCTCGCCCTTCTACTCGTCCATGCTCATCGCTTGGTCCATCACCGAAATCATCCGCTACTCCTTTTTCGCCCTCTCGCTGTCCGGCTACCAGCCCAAGTTCCTCACTTGGCTACGCTACAACACATTCTTTGTGCTCTACCCTATCGGTATCCTGAGCGAGTGCACGCTCATCTGGCTGGCCACCGAACCTGCGGGCCAGATCAACGAGCTGTACAAATGGGCTCTGTACGCCATCTTGGCTGTCTATGTTCCCGGTAAGTCTATATACACTGGAGACTTGGGCTTGGTACTGACTTGATGCAGGATCTTATGTCTTGTACACGCACATGATGAGTCAGAGGCGCAAGGTTATGCGAAATCTTAAGGCTCAAGGCCAGAAGGCCCAATAATTGAGAAAAGCTCTGGTAGAAAGCGGGATAGAAAAAACAGAACCAGTAAAGAAAAAGAAAAAGAAAAAGAAAAAGAAAAAGAAAAGTGATTTGGGGAACATAGCTGCCATGCTGCAAACAAAGAAGAACGATCTTAATGTAATGCGTTGAGCCTGAGGAGTAGACTTTTATCCAACTGAAAAGGCAAACAAGTTAAATAACCCTAAACATCCTCAGCGGGAGACAGATTCTCGGACGAAGGCGCCTCATCTAATAGCAGTGGTTCTTCGGCACTCGTCTCGTACCATCCGTTCTGTAACCACTCGAATATCACTTGGGTGGCGTCTTGAGTCAGCTTGCTATACCCAGGATTCTCCTTCGGCGTGAACATGTCTAAGTACTCTTGTTAGAATATCAATCATCCTAAGACCATGTGTATGTAACTTACTCATATGTGCTCCAGCTTCATCGGTTGCTTTGTCGTTGATAGCCTCTTTCCATGCTCCTCCGGGCTGCTTCTTAGGAAGATTGCAGAATGTCCTATCCTGGCCCAACACCGTTCCAACCACGTTAATCTGCTTTGACGGTGCTGCCTTGCCAAGACGTGTATACAGGTTCGCAAAGCCCACATCGAGCTCCTCTCGCAGCTGGAGGAGACACGCCACACGTTTGCGCAGCTCTTCTCCCCTGGCGAGACATCCCACAAACTCAAGGTGTGACGTCGCCCAGGACAAGCTCTCGCCCAGCTGATCGCGCTTCATCCATGCCGCTGCACCTCCAGCGGCCACAGCCCCGGCCGCGCCGGCGTACATGGCCATCCTGCCCCATTTTTGCCATGAGCTGCCGCCAGATGCTGGAGGAGCTGGGAGCGCGCCGGCCGTCTTCGGAGGAGCGGGAGATGTCGACGGAGAGCCGGTCTGCTTGGCGCCCCAAAGAGACGCACCAATTCCGCTGAGCTGCGAGATTGCGCTCGCGGCCTGCGCGGCGTTTTGGTACTGGTCTTCAGCGCCGTGGGCTACTACGCCAGGAGAGATGCCCAGGTAAGGAGTGTCAAAGGCAAGAACACCTTGTATGTAGGGGAACATGAGAGAATTGAAGGTGGGTTTTTCAGACTTTTGGATGCCGTCTTCCGTGTAGATGGGCTTTTCAGAGGCTAAGCCGATGAGCATCTCAGCTGCCACGATGCCACCCATGGAGTGGCCGACAAGTATGGTACGCACAGAAGGCTCTATCGTTGGCGATGGTGTGCCAGCTGCCACTTCCAGGTCAATAACTTTGTTCTGTAGCCTGGGTAGTCTTATTTAGTTGACATCTCTTAGATAGCAGTGGCCAAAGGACGAGTACGCACCAGTCGCGAAAGCGACTCACACAGCTGCCCAGATCTCCACGGGTCTCATATTTGGGATAAACAACCACTTCAACATTGATCTTGGGCAAGGCTTCCCTCACTAAATCACGTAGGTCCTTGGTAAACTGATAATCGACGCCAAACGTGTCCTCGCCACCCTTGATTAACGTTAGCTCTGGCTGACTTATGACGACGTCGGGGAGATGCGAGGGGCAAAGATCAAGCGCGCACCTTGAAGCCATGAATGAAACAAAGAAGCAGAGTCTTCTTCATCGTGAAGTCTTGTCCATCCAATCCGATCTAGCAAAAAACAGATGCAACCGAGGGTCTATGTTGTGCACTGAATGCGTGGCGAATGAGTACAGGTCTAGGTTTGCTACAAGAGCTGAGCTGAGTCGAGTAAAGATCAAAGTCAATACAATACACCTGACTTGACTTACTAGATTGTCAAACACCAAAATATTTGTGCGCCAGATATCGACAACAGCCTTATCACAGCTTCCGAGTTATTATCAACTGCACAGAAACGAAAACTGACCGTGGCATGTCAAGCTTCTATTAAAATACATCCTACTAATTTATCTAAACATGTAATGTAGCTTCGCCGTCCCTTTGCAGGCTCGACGCATTCCAAAACCGCTCACTGGCAAGCCCATGAGAAAGCTTTGGAAGATGCATCTTTGTATGGTATTTGATTCCCAATGTCCTTCGCTTTCCTCTTTCCTTGATCGCATGTTTGTTTATTGACACCTGTCCTGCCCAACGCCATTGCATATATCATCAAGCAATCGCCTCCTCGGCGATACAAGTTTAGAAGCCGCTTTGCAGCCTTTTCTCGGGATCAAAAATGCTTCTTTGTATTGCGTCTCTCACTCCTCGTCGCTCTGGGCGGCAGTGCTACCACCGTTTGCTTCTTTTGAGCCACTCGAAATCACCTTGATTCGAGTGCCACTTGGTTGCGGTGTGCCGCCGCTACCAGAGGGCGCCACCGAACTATCCTTGCCTCCCTCTTCGAGTTCTTGAAGTTCGGGATGTGCTGCCAGTTCATCTTGGTACTTGGAGGCGAAGAATGCCTATTGACGTTAGAATCAAGTAGCAGACAAGATTAAATGGATTGCATCACTTACGTTCATGACCTTAGCATCCTGATACAGAATGCTTCCATCCTCGTTGTAAGTTTGGCAGTTGCGAATCATCAACTCAATGTCTCTTCGCAGTCCGCTCAACGAAGTATACTCCTCTTTCTTGATTCGACTCTGAATCTGGTTCATGCAGATGGGGTTCTGGATGATGACGTAGTAGTCGGCGTAATCACGCTTGGGGGGCAGCTTGATGAAGGGCCCGATGATGAGGCGCTTGCCGGGGTCCGACTCGTCGTCCTCTGGCGGCTCGATATCATCCACTTCCAAGGTCATCAGACCATCGTACAGGTTACGAAGACTCTTTTGCAGCACTTCCCGCTGATGGGGCGGTAGTCGCGACTCCAGGCTGACCTTACTAGGTCTTCCCTGAGGTCCGCGCCGCTTCTTCGGGGGAGGCTCGTCATTACCATCTTCCGCCTTGCGTTTCTCGTTCTTGCTGCCGGGTTTGCGCCCTCGTTTCTTGGGGGTCTCGATCTCCTCCGTGCTCGCTCTACTGCCTGAAGGCGATTCATCCATCGTGTTGAATATCGCTTGTTTCTTAAGCCTGTTGTTGTCGCGCCTGTCCTTGCGAGCTTGTTTGCGAGCCGCTGCTGCTTCTGGGGAATCGTCGTCATCATCCACTGCCATGAGCCATTGCTCTTCAGTGAGGCCATCGTCATATTTGACCTTGGTACGTTCGCGTGCGCCGCGGCCCAGAACGACTTCTTCGGTATCATCTGAAATAGGGTTGCCTTCGTTCAGATAGATGTCGGGCAATTCGTCCTCACCCATAAGTCGAGGCTTAGTGCCTGGTCCAGTGCCGTAAGGCGAAGTCCTTTGTCTTTCTTCATCAAGCTTTTGGAACACAGCTATCTCATCATCGCTTCGTGCCAACAGCATGTTGAGCTCCTCGTCCTCCATCTCATCTTGCTCGCCAGATTCGGCCATGTCAGCAGTCTCAAGTAGCGTTCGGAGCATAGCGTCACGATCGGTTTCAGATGATTTGTTGTCGAAACGGCCAGCCTGGATAACTTTGCCATCCATGTCTAGCTTGAATCGTGCTCGTTCGAGAATCTTTTCTTCAACCGAATTGGAGCTAATGAGTCGAAGGATTCGAACTTCATTCTTCTGACCGATACGATGGGCTCGATCCTGGGCCTGCAAATCCTGGTGGGGGTTCCAGTCAGAATCGTAAATGATAACAGTATCGGCTGTTTGCAAATTGAGACCCAGTCCACCAGCACGAGTGGAGAGCAAGAACATGAAGTATTTAGAATCGGGGGCGTTAAATTCCCGCAGCAAGTCAGAACGTTCATCGGATTTGGTCGTACCATCCAATCGAAGATACTCGACCCGCTTGTATCGCAAATAGTCTTCCATGATATCCATGATCGCGGTCATCTGAAAGAACATCAGGACTCGATGGCCGGTTGCTTGATACTTGGGTAAAATCCTGTCAAGCAGCTCGAACTTGCCCGCTGTTCGCCACAGCAGATCGTTGCTGATGCTGAGAGGGTTCATGACATTTTCCACCACGTCAAATACAAACGGATGGTTGCAAAGCTTTCGAAGCTGCATGATCATATTGCTCAATCCGCGAGCACCAGTCTTGCCGCCCTTGCCATCACTAACGACAAGCTTGTTGTGGGTGACCATTTGCTTGTACAGCTTGGACTGAAGTGCAGAGAACTTGCACTTGATGACCTTCTCCGTCTTGTCCGGAAGATCCTTTTCAACATCCTTCTTCAGACGACGGAGAAGGAAGGGTCGCAAAACCTTGTGAAGACGCCTAATCACCAAAATCTGCTCTTCTTCCGTGAGCTCCATCTTGTCCTGGCCTCCTGTATTCGCGAAGGGAGTGTTGAACCATTCATCAAAAGTCGTAGCAGACTTAAAAATGTTTGGCAAAACAAAGTTGAGCATAGCCCACAGCTCTGCCAGGTTATTCTGCAGCGGTGTACCGGTCAGGATGAGTCGGAAACGTGTATGGTAGTACTGCTGGATGGTAAAGCTGAGCTTAGAATTGGAGTTCTTCATTCGATGACCTTCATCAATAATCATGTGGAACCACTTGATCTTGCTGAGAATAGGCCGGTCTTTGATGATGTACTCGTAGGTTGTAAGTAACACCTGGAACCCGCCTTGTCGGATTCGATCTTGTTGCAGCTTACGAGTGCTGGGAGGTCCCTTGTAGACAATGCGGCTCACAGAAGGTGCCCATCGTTCAAACTCCATGTTCCAGTTGGTGAGAGTACTGAGAGGTACGATGACAAGGTAAGGTCCAACTTGCTGTTTCCGTTCGATCAGGTAGGTGATTAGACTGATAGTTTGAATAGTCTTTCCGAGACCCATTTCATCGGCCAAGATACCGTTGAGGTTGTTGTTATACAGTGATATCATCCACTGAAGACCCTTGACTTGATACTCTTTGAGCCTACCACCCACAAGAATGCTAGCTTGCTCGGTAACCTCCTCGCGGATACGATGCGCCACAGCATAGTAATCGATCTTCTTGTTGCTCTCATCGTCCTCGTCATACTCGCTATCCTCTTCCACGGCTGGTTCATCTCCATCTCCGTAGCGCTCGGCGGCCTGGCGTTGTTGGGCTTTGACGGATGAGGCAAGCTGATGCAAGAAACCGTCGGTTTGTTTGAGCAAGTGTGTGATACGGGTATCCTTGGCCTGGTCAAGAAGTTTAAGGTACGCCTCTTCATCGTTGGCCTTAAGAGCCTGCAGACGCTGCTTGGCTGTTCTCTCGATACGCTTCTGCTCCTCCTTCTCAATATTGAAATGTTGTTGATACATGAGACGAGAAAGCTTATGAGACTTGGTGCGCTGTGACGAAGCCGAGTCTTGAATCTCTTGTCGGTGGTTGTAGATAGCCCGGAGGAAGTCAGTGTGTTTCTTCTTCTCGCGGTTCTCACGGGCATCGCGCTGCTGCTTCTCCAGCTTCTCCGTGATGCGAGCCTCGCGAACATTCTGCTTCTTCATTCGGCGGTAACTGGACCTATTGGTGGTCATTGCAAGATTATCGTAATGCATCATTTGGCGTCCAATCTTCTCGCGAAGAGCCCGCTGCTTGGCATACAGAGCTATACTTTTCATCTCAATGATAGCCTTTCGCTTGAGAGTGTCATCAGCCTCTAGGCATTCTTTTGAGGAGTCCCAATGAGCTAGATCACCGGGTAGATTCTTCAACTCCGCATATCGCTGTCTCATTCTGTTAGAGACAACAACTTCGCGCTCGTACCGCAAGTGATCAAAGTCAATGCCAGTAGGGAAAACGCCAGGAATGAACCACCGATTCTTTCGCTGAGAATGGTCGAAGTACTTGATCTCGGGACGAATCATGCTCGTCCCATATGGAGATTTCACCGTCTTGAACGTATGTGCTTTAGGAATCTCTGAGCCCTCGTCTTCCGTCGCAGTCTCGGGGCCATTTTGTGAAGCCTTGCTAGGTTCGGAATCGGGTTGGCTGGATTTCGTAGTTTGAGGTCCCTGATTAGCATCGACAATAGCTGCTTGCCTGCGCTGACGCTGGTTGAAGATGGCTTGCTGCAACTGCAAAGAGACTCCGGCGTTCTTTCCAAGAAGCTTGAAAGCATGAATCTGTTGTCTAAGAAGACCAAGTTGTTGTTGGGTGAAATGATTCGAAGATGAGCCGGTCGATGGAGACGTTCCAACAGAGGCCGAAGTAGATGGAGTCTGGTTTGGCATTGCGGAAGCGTTGAGTGAACTAGAGGGGGGCTGGGTCGCTTGAGGCGAGCCTTGCTGCTGAGGTCGGCCAGGCATTACACCGTTAGCAGACGCGCCATTAGTCGCATTCTGCATCTGCTGCTTTTGTTGCTGCTGCTGCATGAATTGCTGCTGGTTACGTCGCATGGTGTGTTGTTGTTGAAAACTCATCAAGAACTGAGAAGCCTTGATATATTCAGGATCCGTCGGGGGCACTCCTTGCTCTTTCATTTGCTTCAGTTTCTAAATGACGTATCAGTATCGATAATCACGAGCAATCAGTAACATCAACAAAGCGACTGGTGAATTCATACCCTGAAAACTTCTTCCGCCTGCTGCTTGGTCGCGCCAGCAGTCATTGGCGCACCAGGAAGCTGGACCGCGGGGGGTGCATGCACCGACGCCATGGTGAATGATGCCTACGCCGCGACGGCCTTTGGCAGTTAGATCAAACGATTAGATTGTGTAGTTATAGCTACGTATGTTGCATATCGTGGAAGGGTAGGTGGTTGGTGGTCGTCGCGCAAGATGGAGGGCGTCTTTTGTTGTCGCGAAAAGAATGTGAAGTACAATGATAAAATAGAGGCGAGAATAAACGCGTCGAAATCGAAGTAAATAGGCAATGGCTAGGAAAACCTTGTTGGGTGTCGTCGAGAAATGGGCGACACGTCGTATATGGTGCGTGGGACAACCTTGGCGTGGTCCGCAACCTTCAAGTTGGGAACGCGGCCTGGATGAGTTGCTGGAGGCACAGGATAGACACTCGAAGTTCCAAAGAAAGGTCGAGTACTGAAGGAAAAGTATGCGATGTGGCAACGGGGCGCGTTTTGAACCGGTACCGGGGACCGGGGCGGCGTGCAAATCGCGTGCAACACGGATTTGGTGGTCTCTCGAGATAGGAGCCGATGATTTGAAAGGCCCTGGCGATTTTTTGGATGCGCGCGCTCGCCGGTTGATGATGGGGAGTGGTGAAGGCACACCTGGACAAGATACGGCGTGATGGTTGGTGCGGTCTTGAGTCGGCCGACCACAGTATTTTTCAGCACGGCCCCCTGCCAGAGGCGACCACCAGCAAGCAGGCTGCAAAGGCGCCTGAGGCAGCCAGGATATTATATTAAGTAATCAGAATTCTCATTCTGGATTGGTTGACTAATTTACATGCACGTGATACCCTCCAGCGCGCCATATGGGCTACTGTCGAGACAGGTACTCGTGGCGTAAAATATTCCCTGGAACAATGTTGTTGGGATCGACTTGGAGGGTGGCTTCCATTTCCGCAATTAGGCGTTTGAAACGCCAAATTTGCTCCAGACTGTTGTTGCTGGTGTGGCTGCGGTCCGGTGCTGTTACGGAATGAGAGAGATATGGTAATGTTACACGTGCTAAGGGGTACTCAAATGGGCTTTTAGTCTGAACTCCCGTATTCCAGAACTTTGTTCAGCCCAGAGCATCTCCCAGCGTGTGTTAGTGCTCTCACCTCTTGAGCCTCTTCTTATCAGGGCCATCTTCCTCTTCGTCGCTCAGCTCCGCGTATTGGGTTTGGGGTTGCGTCTTACTCCAGGCCTTGGTAAACATGGGGTCATTTTGTGCCTTGTCTGCGTACTTAAGCAGAGCTTCTCGAGGATCCTCGTGCAACATGCGCGCAAGGGGAATGTTCTCTGCGATAAGCTTCTCATCGGGCTGGTTCTTCTGAAATGGGGTCTGCTGAGGGATGTGCGGACGTCGAGGATCCTTAGAGCGGCCTGATACTGTGACTCCAGATTTCTTTGAGCTTCCTTGGGCACCTGGTACCACGATTGCATCACCAGATATACCGACAGATTGATCCATAGTCAATTCGGGGTTGTCGTCGATGTGGCGCTTCTTCGGTGCTCGTGACATGACATCTACGGCCCCTCTACTCGACATCTGTGGGTTGTACAAGACGTGGGTCTCGGCGTTGGCAGAACCTGTGACAATTTGATTAATCTTCGGGTGCCAGTCCACTGCGATGAGCGGCGACCCAGGCGTTATTTCAGTGACATGCTCTGCGCGTAGGTTGCCAGGGTTTAGAATATGGAGATGGCCAGTTACCGAACCCGTGATAATGCTTGTCGAGTTTGGCGCATATCTGATATTACTTGTTGGGTAATGGTCCGAGGTTGAGGGGTGAGCGACCGTGACGAGAGGTTTCGTGAACTTGCGAGTATCCCAGAGTTTGATCAGATCATCGCCTCCTCTCGTAACTACCATGCGACCGTCAGAAGATATATCGACACCGCTGGTCCATGTTAGGGGTTTATGGGCTTCGCGAATCTCTCCTGCGGGTCGTGAGAAAGGGCTGTTGCCACTGTACATGACGAGTGAGCCATCGAGAGCCGCTGCGACAAGCACATTGCTGCCTCCCTGGGCTGAAGACCCCCATGCGACGGCAGTCATTTTCGTCCGCCCTGCAGAGCCGGCGGCTTTGGACTTGAAGACGACCACGTCTCTCTGCGAGCGCTTGTTGTTGATATCCCAGATTCTTAGTGTGCTATCCGTACCAGCAGTAATGCATAAATTCTTGTCAGTAGGGTGCCATGTTCCAGTTGTAATCTCAGATATGTGACCCTTGGTGTTGTGCATGTCCCGAAGATACATATCTCCCTTCACAAATTCTGTGATAATGTCACCATCTCGAGACATGATCTTCGCTTGGGGGTGCGCTGAGACGCAGAGGAAGACTCCTCCCGCAAGGGGATTAAATTCGATACGGTGGATAGGATGCGATTCGGAGCTTGCGGCCGATGCCTTCGTTTCATAGGGGTCGATGGTGCGGAACGCTCTCAAGGTGGTGGGGGTCATGGAGGCGAAATCGTGCAACTTGAGTGTGCAGTCGGTAGAGGCGGTTGCTAAGCGTCCTCCTGCGGGATCCAGCGTAACAGTAGTTACAGCACGGTCATGAGTCTTCAGAACAAGCTCGTGTGACACAGGAAACTCGTCCTCGTCGTCAGAATCGTCGCTGTCGTCGCTGTCGGAGTCATCGCTCGAATCCTGCCTCTTTCTGGGTTCCTGGGTCTGTCTGCCGTGTCCACCGCTGGCTTCTGGGGCTTTGCTGGTCACCGTCCTGCGACTTTTGTCGATTTGGGCTACGATATCGGCTTCTTTCGACTTCTTCCCAAAGGAAGTAGGCAGGAATGCCCTCATGGGATCGTCTTCAGCCAGTTCAGGCACCTCGATCTCGAAATCGTCATCGGAACTCATGGCGGATTACTCGCCAAAGTGGGTAGGGGAAAGGAGGAGGTTACGCGGAGGGCGGAAGAAGGGTGGGAAAGATTTATCAATGGAAGTGGCAGCAGGCAGGCGGGCGGTCTGCTTGAATAACTTGCGCGGCGCTGGTTAGGTTTGTCCACAGGCAGCCCCGGTTCTTTTATTAACTCAGATTGAAGTAGACGGCATGGATTTGAACATCAAGCTGCTGATTTCAAACCAGACGTGCTCAAATGTATCAATCAAATCTTTCCTGTCTTGCACTCTACTAGGGCCTTATTCATCCCATGGTATTGTCATGATCATTCTAGGCGGTTTTACTTAATATTGGCTAGCTTATTATTGTCATTAATGTTGCTTATCGTGAAGTGTGTTTGCAAATTAGGACATCTGCTTACACCGCCAGGTGGAGTTTGAAATTGTTCGGGCGCATCCTTACACAATAAACTGAGATCTAAAATGGAAATGTTCATAGATTACATGGTACGAAAGCTAGTTTTGGCTGCTTGTGTTTATAATAGTAGAATCAAGATTCAGTCAAGGAAGCCAGGAATAGGTAGGCTCTGCTTTTGATAGCTGGCTGCACAAGTCCATAACACGAACGGAATAGCTCTTCCAGGGCATGATTACTACCAACTAGCACAGATATTCATCACCATTGTCCGCAAGTGAGACTATAATTCACAAGCAAACGTATAAATAAGATCCATACCAGCCTACAGCCGACATGAAAATTAACAATAGTTACATGTTACTTTTTTGTTCACCAATACCGACGGCGTTGGGTGAATTAGATAGGACGGGGCGGCAGCTATCTGATTGGTCGCTCACCGTAACCTGCTGTCTCGCCGAGGAAGACCGACCTCCGATCGTGAAGTAGTTAGGTGCTTTACTTTACGCAACCAGCATTCAAAGCACTACCTAGCACTATCATTTAACACAATTGCCGAAATGTCACCAGATTCTCTCTTAAATGAGGACGAACATTATGCATCATCCGAAGACTCTGACTTCGCCCCAGATGATGCGCCTAACCAGACTTCCAATCATTCTGACTCAGAAGACGAAAGCGGCAAAGCAACAAACAAACGAGGTCAGCAAGTAGGTGACGAAGATATCGCCGATGCAGGCTATGACAACTCAGGTGATGAGGCAGTTATAAAAAAGGGCGCGAAGCGCCGCAAGAAGACACAAGCAAAGGGAGCACTCGATTACGACGAAGGAGGTGAAGGAGGCTTGGTCAAAACCCGGAGGCAACGCGCCGCCGAGTAAGTGACTTATGAAGAGTTACCAGATGAATTCAACTTACAGGAAATCACAGGAAAGAGGAGCGCAAATATGTCACAAACAACGAGCCGGTCACCGTCGACATTGATGAGCTGTGGGCGCAGATGATGTCTGGAACACCTGCCGCGGGGAGCAAGCCCAACAAGGCCGACGACGTAGATGCAACCACGGACTCTGCGGATCAGAAAAGCGGCTTGGCTTGGCGAACAACAGGTCCTGATGCCTCGGACGATCCATCAGTGATGATACGCATTAAACGCACATACAACTTTGCTGGTCGAGTACATACCGAGGAGAAGCTCGTCCCGCGCGATTCGGCCGAGGCAAAACTCTATCTTGCCTCCCAAGATCAAGATATCTCTGCGATCAGCCCTGGAAAGCGCGTTACAAGAAAGGCTTTCCGGTCAGCTTTTGAGCCCCAAATGGACATCCTGCCCCAGCGATCAGATCTGAATCTTGGAATGGCCGCCCGAATAAAGGCTGGTAAGGAAGCCCAGGCTAAGAAGCTCAATGTGGTCGAGAAAAGTCGTATGGATTGGGCTGGCTATGTAGACAAGGAGGGCATCAAGGAAGAACTAGAGTTGGCCGGGAAGTCCAAGGATTCGTACATGGCAAGAGAAGATTTCTTGGCAAAAAGCGAGGCACTGAGAGAAGAGGATTCAAGGAAGGCAAGACTTGCTGGAAGAGTTTGATTCCAATTTTGCATCACTGGCGTTGGGGTATGATACCACGGGCTAAATATCCATTTTAATAGACTTGAGAGGCAACAAGGGGAAATCTTCACAAAACAATACATACATATATCGATCGGTCTGGCATACGGGCTCAGTTAAAGCCCGTAGTAGGCTTGAAAAGTCTACTTTAAAACTACATTTTTTTTCACTGGCTTGAAAACATTCGGAACTGGTTGCGTTCCCGACTTCAATCAACGCAGGGTGGGGCAGCCTTGCATCCCACCACAAGGCTGAAAGCAATGGCCGAAATTTTCCCGTTCAGCATCATACTTCAACTCTCGTCTCCCCAACACAATTTCATATAACCCGCCCACCATGGCTGTCTTAGGTAAGCGCAAGGCCTACGTCGAGCCTGCGATCTCTGAAGAAGATGCCGCTGCCATTTTTCGTCGACATTTCGAGGCGCAATTCGCACCATTGCCGGACGCAAAAGAATCCAAATCCAGTTCCAAGAAAACCAAACTCGCGGAAAACGGCGACGACGATGAGAGTGAAGGAAACGACGAGGGCTACAATGAGAATGAGGACGAGGATGAGTGGGATGGCCTTTCAGAAGGGAATCCCAGCGGAGAGGAAGCGGAAGAGGTTTCCGCAATAGAGGTTGTAGACCACTCGGGCAAACAATCGCCCAAGCTAGCCCCCATGTCAAAGCGAGAACTAAAGGCATTTATGGTATGCATTACATCTCTCGGGCTGCCGAAGATATCGAACTGACAAGCTATTTACCAGTCATCACGCCCTCCAGACCAAGTCACACGCAAGGCCGAACAAACTCCATCAGGAGCTCCATCCTCTTCTACCACACTCCCCGAAGACGCACCCTCTCTCCTCGCCCAAGATCTTGAACTCCGTCGACTCCTCGCAGAATCTCACCTTCTGGCCCCCGCCCTTACAGCCTCAGGTACCGCCGTTGCTCCCAAAGCGTTCGCCGCTGGCCGTACTCGTCAAAAAGCCACAGACTTGCGCGTCCAGGCCTTAGGATCCAAGCTTTCCATTCACAAGCAAGAAAAGATGCCGATGAACATGCGCAAGGGCATCGTTGCTGCGGCGGATGCACGCGAGACGAAACGACGAAGAGAAGCCAAGGAGAACGGTGTGATCCTTGAGCGGGAAACTGGCAAAAAAAAGGAACGCAGAGACCGTGGTAGAGATTTGATAGTTGACCGACCTGGAGTAGGCAAAATGAGGGGAGCGGAACTACGCTTAAGTGATAGAGATATTAAGAGCATACAAGATGGGAGAGATGCGTTTGGCAGAAAGGGGCGGCGATGAAGGCAATGCTTGCAGGGTATTCCTATTTATATGACCGCTACCACACTCTGCTTCACATCATCCTTATTTATACTTGATACCACTTGAGAGTAATATTTGCTTCAAAATTCACGTACAAAAGCCATACAGTTTCTTTAGTTCACCATACATTTGACCATGTCTGATCGCTAACATAGGTCTCCAGATATCATGTTTAAACATCTGTACCCAGATTAAAAGATAGCAGCCATATATGCACGGTGCATCCTTCAATCCACCC
This sequence comes from Fusarium continuum, assembly GCA_013184455.1. Taxonomy (NCBI): domain Eukaryota; kingdom Fungi; phylum Ascomycota; class Sordariomycetes; order Hypocreales; family Nectriaceae; genus Fusarium; species Fusarium continuum. The sequence goes on along the minus strand of JABCKB010000063.1, from coordinate 24,574 downwards.
CAACTCAGCATCGTCTTCATGATGCTCTTAGCCTTGCATCAGGGGCTTCTCCCAAGCTATCAGAGCGCATTTCTATCAAGGCCACGCGTTTTGAACCACCGATGAGCGCTTCCAACCAAAAGAAAATGCAGTAGCAATATGAACAAAGGAAAGGTCAAGGACAGAGCGCGCAAATAACCATTGCGTATTTCCACCAATGTTTAAGCCATACACCCCTTGTAGTCATGATCTGAGTGCAAATAAAATGACAAAAGTCGTACGCAAGTCAACCGTTACATCATACCGCCAGCATTGATAGCTGCCGGTTGACTCATAGTCATGGGCATGCTAAGGGTTTCAAGACTGTTGAACGGTTGTGTGGGTGCACCGTTCGATGGCGGAGTCGAGCCATGAGCAGCAGCGTTGAGGGAGCCGGTCACATAGGCGCTGTCAGAATGTGGTGAAGTTTCTTCCAGTGAACCAAGATGGTCATCACCAGAGAAGTCTTCGTCTTCTTCGCCAGAGAGGTGAAGTGAGCCATCTGCGCCGTCTTCTCGACCATGAGTACGCTTGTGTCTAGGGGGCAAAGTTAGTCTTCGAAACTCCTATAAGTAGATCTGAAACATACTGTGCCAGGTTATCAGACCTTGAGAAGGCCTTGCTGCAGTGGGGGCAGATATAGGGCCTCTCTTGTGTGTGCGTTCGTACGTGTCTATGTTCCCAATCAGTCTTGCCGCATTGTGATGTTGAAGAGCAGATTGCTTACCGCTTGAGATGCTCGAGACGCTTGAAGAGGCGGCCGCAAGTAGGAATTGGGCAAGAGTGTGACTTCTGAGGATAAGGGCCAACTTCCATAACAGTAGCCGAACGAGCACGTCGGACAGCGCCGTTAGGAGCAGGGACAGATCGTCGCTGCTCATTCACAGAGCCTTCACCAGAAAAGTCCTCACTAGCAAGCTGTGGGAACTCATGCTGGTGCATACCCATAGAATTAGTAGCAGGGCTTCCTTCTACTGTAGACAAGGGAGTGCCGTGCCGCGACATGTCCCGGTGGTGCTGGCTGTTTACAGACACTGCTGAGGTGCTGTAAGAGAGACCAGGCGGCGAGTTATCCGCTGACTCATCACCCTCGGCCACGGGGCCAACAGAAGCGGACACGGAACGTCGAAGCTCAGAAGGTCGGTGGCTGTGAGTGTGGGTGGCTGCTTGGGTGGGTGCAGCAGGGGTCGCAATTGCCGACATAGATGGAGGAATGGATGAACGCCGTCTTCTCTGCTTATATGTCGGCGAACCTTCGATCACAGAGTAGACGTTGTTTGTACCATAGGGACGAGAGAACTGAGGCCCAGCCAAGTTTGAGGGGGGCAGCTGGACCATGCCGTTCAGGCTACTCATGCCTGCCATGTGATCAGGGATGGCAGAGTACAAGCCTGTCTCCTCGTTGGCGATATACGCAGGCTCAGCAGAAATACCCAACGCCTGCTGGGGAGGCGTAATGGGTTCGAAGGAGATTCCTCGGTTGCTGTAGTCCTCATACTGGGAGGAGACGAATGAAGGGGCTGGCGAGTACTCGAGACCATAGGCGGGCGTAGAAGCGTGGCGCTGGTGTCCCTGTGTGATGGGGACACCGTTCTGGTTGTACTGAACACGGGTAAAATCAGGTTCCCTCTTGACGGGGACGGCTTGAGTCATTGGGTGAGCCACCGCCATCGTTCCATACGGTACCATTGCGTCCATCCCCTCCGCCAAAGGGGGCATGGACTGGGGCATCATTGTCGGGGGAGGGGGCATCGAGTCCATCGTCCGCATGACTGGAGACGTGGACTGGCTCTGAGAAAAAGCAGACTGCTGGGCACTGAAAGAAGACGAGTTGGCTTGCTGAGCCTTGGTCAGTTGCTCATAAAGCGACTGAGAAGAGTCGTACTGGAAAGACAGAGCTGGCTCGCTGACAGCAACAGTTGTGGCCTCCTGACCCATCTTCTCACGCTTGAGATCGCGTTCCAGCGCGTCAAGGAACAGACGGTCGTGTGGGACACTATACCAGTAGAAGACCTTCTGCTTCTTCTGTGTCCGAATGCAGTTGTTCTTGTACAGGAAATCGAGGAACGCACTCTTAGGCTCCTCCAGAGAAGCATCTGTTCCAGACTTCAGGTTTCGCAAATCAGAAAAGATACCCTCCTCGAATTTCTTGGAGTTCTTGACCGGGCGGCCAAAGGCCTGGAATCGGAACGATAAACATCTCACGATGTCTGTTCCAGAGATGTGAAAGAGGTTGTTCCTATGTGGGGTATGATTAGCAACGAGGACAATAAATTATCGGGTTTGTCATGCTCGACTTACCAAAGAATGCATGAGACATATTCACCTGTTGGTAACAAGAATCGGCGAATGTACTGATCAGGTTGCCAGTCGACAGGAGCGGAGATGAGAAAATACTTCACTGGACACAATATCAGTACGCGTAGTTGAGGCAATTTTCACGCATTCAATACTCACAATTGTCTACTTGCTGCAAAGCTACCTGAGCATCGTGGGGCAGAGCTTGTTGAGCCTCAGTACTCAACATGAACGTTTCGGGCTTCTGAGGAGCCATAGCGGAGTGTTGCGAATACATCTTGTTGTTCTGAAAGTGCTGTCCGAAATGACGTGACCGCGGTTGGTCAGTCGTGTTGATGGCGCTAGACGGCCGAAGGTGGGTTGTCGAAGCGAACCGAAATTTTTATGAAGCGCAAGCAAGACACTTGTTATTGAGCAAGACCAGGTGAAGCAAAGGTTGAGTTGAGCGAGGTTCGATGATAGAATGAAACGGTCGAGGCGCAGCCCAGATCCGAATAGAAATAAAGATGATTGGAATGATGCTTGGTGACCAAAATTCGAGACCAGCCCGGAATAATGGAATCGCTTCGCAATGCGACTCAAGACTAAGCAACCGCGTCGAGCGAATGCAGCTGAGAGGCGTCTAGAGTGGTAACCGTCAAGGCGTTGGCGATGGTGGGGGTCGAAGCCGAAGTTCCGCGCGCAACAGGGAATCGAGCCAGGTGATTAAAGCTATAAGCAAACAGTAGAAAAGCAAGAAGCGAAAAGAGATCAACGGAGCCGGAGAGCAATGTTCATCAAGAGCGGGCGGCGGCTTCGTGAAGAAAAACGAAGGACGGCTGAGAGCGAAGCGGCGCGTTGATGATGAACTTGAGACGTCGGGGGTTAAGACGGCTTCTATTGAAGTGGAAGAGAAACGAGCTCGAGGGCGACTCCGGAATGTGGCCGCGGAGTATGTGGACCGAGGGGGGAGAGGGGGAAGAAGGGAGAGCAAAATGAAGGGAAAACAAAACGACGAGAGGAAAAGACTTCGGAAGAGAAATCTGAGCGGGTGGGCGAGGATATACGGGGGTTTAATGAGATGTTTGGTGTGGAAGCGCCGTGCCGACAGGTAGCAATTAAGGCAAAGCAAAGCAAGGCAAGTGAGTTAAGAGAGGGAGACCTGCGGAAAGGAGCACAAGGTAACTAACCTAAGGGCAAGTACCTGGCAGGTGGTGGGTTCCAATTAAGTTGGGATTGGACTTCTAGAGCACGCGCCAACCTGAAAGGGCGAACGGCGGCGTTGCGAGGGCGGGAGAGCAGCCACATACCACGCACGGTGCTTTTGGGAGGAGCCAGGTGGGATGGAGGGTGGAGGCCTAGAGGGCTTGCTCGACAACAGCGGAAGTAGCGGGGCCACAGTCAGAGCAGCCTCCAGCGTGCCAATCAGAGACACATAGTGGAGGTGCATTATTTTTCTGGGCTCGAGGAAAGCACAGTGTGGCTTATTAATTACCATTCTTACTTCCCCGGCTGCCGGTCGCTGTCATGCACCATGCCACCATCTACCAAGCGACAACGGGAGGCAAAGGATCTCCAGGTCCTCTTTCATGGACCTGCAATAGCTTTCTATCCCATGTCATTAATCCGATGCTTCCATTCTTTCACTCACACACCTCGGCCTGAGATTCCACTTTCGCAGACACCTCATCGTCTTTCATTCTTCGTTGTGTTCCGGACTACACAAAACCCCTGGTTGGCCAAAAACTGGGCCACCTTACTTCTATCCAGGGAGCATGAAGCATCAAGAAAGTGACAGTACGCCCTACAGTATCACAACACAAGCTTGATGAAGAAGCTTGTGCGTTCAACACGGTGCCTCTGCACAAAGTGCTCTGGATATTTCTCATGTCGACAATAGGCTTTGGCTAGTGTGGGCACGCCCATTCTCCTTTTAACATCACCGGCATGTTGTTGGTGGGCGGAAGGTGTCGAGAAGCCCATCTCTTAGGTGGCTTATGCTCAAGTCTCGCTCATGACCGAGCGCAAACGGGGATATTAGGCAAGAAACAAGATGGCTTCCCTAGGAGCTCGCAATGAGTGAGTGAACGAACGGACGTGGATGTCAACAACACCAGCCAGTATCTTCATTGTTAGCTCCCTTGGTTACTAGGTACTACCTCATCGACAGATTCGTTCCACGCCCCTGCCCCAAACAAACAACGCTCCCTTCCGCGTCGGATGAGATAGACTGAATAGGGTTATGGCCGAAAAGATCGACAAGGGTCGCGGAAACAAATCCAGAGTTGCATTTGCAGCTAAGCAACGTGGGTAACGGCCTTCATTCTTGTCTTTGATTGCTTTCTCTTGGCGATTATTTCCAGAGAGACAATGGCTGATAGAATGCACAAGGACAGAGCCCAATACCTGAAACATAAAAACATAGTTGGTTCATGGTGTGGCCGCGTCGTGCCGCTTGTCTCAGCCTAATAATTGGATCTTACTGGCCTCTTTTAAAGCCTAGCTTGAAAGTCTCTTAACCAATCTTTAGACCGCAGCAAACCTCATCCAACTGCTAGGCTGGTTAGAGTCAATCAGCAGAAACATCTAAACTTCAATGGCCAGCGCAACCAAGGGGTACATTACTTCACTCTCTGTAGACAGTCTTGGGCGTCAAATTTTCAACCGATTTGACCACCTCTTCATCAGCCGTGCCACGAAACTGGGGGAGTGGAGTTTCCAGAAATTGGCAAACTATTGCTAGTGAGAAAAGGCCGAGCCATCGTATGCTTAGCGTCGTCGGCCAACCGTACCGTACTCAGTTATCGTTTACTATAGCTTTGAGGGTCAAGGTTTCCCACAGAAACCAGCGAGACAATGTGGCTTTTGCCGAAGCGAGAGTTGTAATCTCATCACATTTCCAGAGTCGATCTTGGAAATCACTCTCATACCATGCATTATAGTATTGTGACTAAAAGCCATGGGTCTCCAAGGGCCATACCTCATTAGACCTTCTCTTCACGACTAAGCTGTTTATTATCACTAGGTATCTCACTATTAATGCTGATACTGTCTTATTGCAACGTGAGCGGGCAGTCTATGTTATGATATGATTAAAACGAGGGCAATAAAAGACAACCCAAGACCATCCCTTGGTCGTCAAGAAAAGGGGCTGGTGATATCTGTAGATTTCAAGCCGTATCTGCGGGTGTTTGATTACTACCTAGCATAACACGAGTAATCTATCAGCTGGAGCGAGATGGAGGGGTGCGTTCTCCCTTCTCAGCCTTCCGAACGAGCACGGTTGAGAGCGATTGATAGTCATTTCCTCGTTCATAATGATTGGAGTGTTTCTGGGTACATACGGTAGGTCACTAAATGTTGCATATGCACAACATAGAACTTATTATTATTCAGGCTTGTCCAGACAACATAAGCTTTGTACATTTTATGTGGAGAAGCTGTGCTGCATGTACGGTACTGTACCATAGCCAGCTAGCATAGACTGAAGGTGCAGAGGGTGGTGGTTGAAATATCTTGGACTGTTGATTCTCTTGCCGTTTCTTCCAGGCAAAACTTGATGATACACTGGCGTTTTCTCAATGAATCAAGAGAAGACGAGATTCATTCGATAAAATGTCGCATGCAAATTTCGATCTCGATAAAGCTTCATCGCGGAAATCAAACTATCAGCAAGCCACTAGCTGGGCAGCTGGATTGAACTAACTACGTTAGCAGCTAGTAAAGTAAAAGCGTCCTAGAGCCCGACCAGCGGGGAGATGCGCCCATGGATGAGACCAGGTAGCCAGGGCAATCCAGGTTCAATAAACAATCTCCCCACGGCTTTCGACGATCCTTCAGAAACTGGTTCCCACTTTGCGCCATCTTCTTTTGACTCCATCGTTGATTTGAGCACTTCACTTGGCAACTTGGCCTTGGACAGCAATGCCGGTGTGTTCCGCTGGCCAGTTGTGAGTCCCGACGCAAGACAAGGGTATCCTTTCGACTAAACAGGATCACTTGTACTCACATCCCTGCCAGGGCTGTGTCAAGACACTGACTGGGCAGCGCGTCTTCATCGAGATGAAACGTGCCCGCAGGACTGCATCAGAGACTCATGCGCCAATGATGCCGAACATCTGAAACAATCACACCCCTTCAACCATGACTCTGAATTGTTTTGGTGTCCTGCATTGTCAATCAAGAGGGTGGCTGGGCCGTTGGGTCGCTCTGTTTTATCGACACAATCGAATCAATCTCACGGCTGGTACCTTTTTTATGGACATTCCATCCATTCATTGGACAAGACTGCACTGTTTTATGGGACACTGTTTGGGGTCCATCTCTTCCGGCCGTGGGCCAGACTGCTTTGAGTTGATTGACTCTCTCTCTGTGTCTCTCCTCTCTTCAAGAGTTTGGCGAGTTCAAATTTCTCTCTACTATGAAAGATCCCAACAGATATACGGAGTACATACCATGCCTTCACTGGGACCGGGTGAAAGTGAGAGCGGTATTGTGTAGCTTCCATGTCATCAATTGGGATGATGATAATGCGCGCACCTCAACATCATGATCCCTTACATTTGCAGCCAGACAATGAATTCATACGAGCATCGTGTCACCTCATCCCGGATTCATCAACGCAGTCTACATAGATACATACATCCAGCGCCGTGTCTGATATCTCATCATGACTAGTCACAAACAAAATATGTGAAAATGACCCAACCCCATCCTGTCTCTAATAAGTAAGTCAGTGGTCTTTTCTTCGTCAAATTCTCATGTCATCAGCGCCAATGAGCTTACGATCGAGTAATTACTACTTGCTCAGCGGCAACAGACAAGATCCTCATGTGGTAGGTTAGAACGCGGGTATGGTAGCATTGACTACCACGGTCTGTCTGCATTACCCCTGAGTAATTTTAAAATTACTGTTGGACGCGCCACTGCACGTGAGAGAATTCTGATTCGCGCCGTTGCGGGCCGCGAAGAGTCTTGAATGACATGACCCCCCCCGCTGTCTCTGGAGACTGAATACTTGTTGTTGTGAGTGACACGAATCGCTGATGCTCTGATTCAACACCCAACCAGAGCCCCAACCATCTCCTACCAGGCGGCACCTCCCGTCGACGTGAAAGGAAAAGCCTCAGGACAGTATCTCATCTTACCTGGGCCACGATCCAAAGACTGAGCGTTTAACCCACCAATCTTACTTCAAAGAAATGACAACGATTTACACTCACTCACTGGGCCTCATTCCATCTGACCCGGTTGTCGTTCTCCTACTGTCTATGAAGCATAACAGCCAAGAACTTCGCCGAACGGGCCGCCACAGGGCTTTCAACGCTGGCGTTTCAAAAGCTGGTGTGTGCTCAAGTTTAGGTTGAACGCCTTATATCAGCCAATTACACATCTGGGGAGCTTCCCTGTCGGCGGCACGCAACGTTTCTCTGTTAAAGACCCGCAAGGGGTCCAGTTTGAGATACGTCTCGGTTGCTCAATTGGCTGTATCAAGTTCCCACTCCAACTTCATCTTTATGCACCATCTTGATTCCGGCCTCTTACTTTTTTTTACTACGAGCCATAAATAGCAGCAGTCCAATGGTTACCAACCAGGCAGTGGTCGTCGATCGGGCTGTTTCCCGGCGGTGGACCATCCCTTAGGGTTTTTCGCTCACCGGGTGTCAAGGATCAAGCTGAGAGATATCATCCAGGCATAACCATCATCTTTTCGCCAATTGCCAGCGCTAACTGAAGTTCCTTAGTCAGGGGTCCAGAAAGGGCCTGAGTCTGCTTCTATCGAGGCCATACCGAATGTACAGAACTTTCGTGTAATTTTGGAGGGTTGCTTGACTGGCTTGACTCGCTGGGGTTATTAAAGATGGCAGTCATTATCTGTGGTTTCTATCAGTGATACGCCCTGTTGAATTAGAATGTAATTCATGCTGCCAAATACCGTACACGTTCTGTTCAACCAAGAATCACACTGGATATCTATCTACCCTGCTGCCCCAGAGAGGAGTTTCTGCAACTAGTGTCGGATCTAGTTTGCATTATCTCAATCGTAGAATACACTATTGACCTGAAACTGCCCTAACTCCCAGCCAACGATCAAACCGACGTTGTGCTGCCTTGTTATCAGCCTCTTGTGGAAGTGTGCCTGTCAGCTATGGGAAACAAAGCTAGGATTCGTGTTAAACTATTCGTTACAACTGAGATCTATGTGGTCATCACACTGAATCACTCTGGATTGGGCCTACAACAACCCACGAGCTTGGTTGTAGCCAGGCCAGGCGTCTGGATCCTGCATCCCCATTCGTAGAGGACAAACACTTCTGGCTTGAGGCCTCCGCTTTCAAGTCACGTCGCCGAGATCGTGAAACGGTCCCTGCCTTCTGCTTCAGATACATGAAACACCAAAAACCCAGCCACCAGCTCTTCCAGAAGATCTTGAAGTAAGCACTTTGCACAGTCGGCCATCAAACCTGTCACCTTAGGCTTGTTTCCGGGGTATCAGGGGTGCATGCCCGCTTGTTCCTGCAGATACGACCTTTCCTACGCACAGCCAAGCATGATGCCATTCCTTGAGTCATGTTGCCTGCGAAGTTCAGCTGTAGGTGTTCTTCTGACGTTCCTTAGCGAAGCCAGCAAGGTCTGAATGGTTTCAGTATGCTTGGCACGCTATTCTCGTGAACCTGTCCTTAACTGACTGCCCCATGATATCTTGATATCTTCGGATGCAACCTTATTCAAACAGAACGGGGTGTCTCAAACTTATTACTGCCGCTCGATTGTTTGATCGACAACTACTTTACTCTCAGACTCGGTCGTGATCTAGATCCGCACGTCGGTCTCGAGGCGAGGAGGTGGTTCTCACGACGTTGCAACCGGAGGGTCTAGGCTATGGCAGAGCACCATGAAGCGTTCAGTCCACTTATACCATGACGTTTTGCAACGCCACTTTATCGTAATTCAGCCTGGCCATTCCGCCAAGAGGATGTTACTGTCGAGTTTCTCGGAAAGCTCTTTTCGATCCGAAGGCGGATCCGAGTCTGGACCGCATGCCCCATCGAGACCCCTTATTATGAAACAACTCAACTGCCAGAGCTCTCCCAAACGAGCAGCCCGGCTGTGATGGCATGAACTCGCTGGCGGTGAGCCGTCCTGCTTCTTCCCGACTGGCTGCCTGTACAGCGGTAGCTGCGTCAATTGTTGTCTGGCTAGGTTGGGTTGTCACTTCAAGACCTTGTTAAGAAAGGATCGTTAGTGTCGGCCGTCGAGAATGGTCTTTAAGCACTCTGCTTGTATTCGCTAGCTATCTCGTGGTTGATCTGGCCGTCACAGTGTGCGCTTGCTAAAGGCTGGCTCGTTGATGGGTGTGTTTCATGGATATTCACTTACACTGAACAACTCAGAGCGGCCGCTCAAGAGACTGGATAGCATAGCATACTCAACAGCGCGTAGGCGTAATGTAACTCAAAGACTAGGGTATGAATAGTAACAAGCTTGGTGTTATTCAAGAGCCAGTATCGATTTTGACACGTTCCTTGATAGCTTTTGAGACGCACCTACTTGCCAATTTCTTGACCATCTGGCATTTCATGAAGCAAGCGCATGATGAAACACGGACGCCTGGAGGCCACCATAGACTCCTGGGCCTATACATACAGTAGAGGTCATAATAGTGCGTATAGGTCTTCTATCAGTGAAGACGGGAGGCAGAAAATATGTGGAATAGGTATCTCGATGCTAGTATAGGGTAGAATCAAGACACTTGGGGATAACTTGGGCAACGTTATTGACGGACTAGGTACGTAACAGCTCCATACTACTAACTGTTCGTATTTGATACTCTAGTCGTTCTGTTTTCCCATATTCCTGCATACAACTAGTGTGATGTGGGCTTGTTCTGTTGAGGGCTCGGACTTACTCACCTGAGCTTTTATTAGGCAAAATGGAGAGTGAGGAAGATCATAGACCTGCACGCGGATAAAATATATTTGACACAAAGACTGACTAAGTAAGAGAACTACAAACTTTACTGTAGCATCTTCTAAATCAGCTACTGAATTGCTTTGCATTGATTTCACTCAGAAATGTCGCAGTGTCGATGGGCTGTCAAAGCGCAATCTTTTAAACACCCAATCTATATACACATATTCGCTACAATCATCCACCCACATCTCCGTAGTTTATAACCCGTAGTTTATAACGCCCGGGAAGAGGTCGCTGTTCACGTTCCCAACATAGTTCGAGCATTTCTTAAGATCTCGCCTCCTCCAGCTCGAGCTCGAGCTGTCGAATACGCTCGCTCTGATCCTGAGAGCCAGAGCTGACCTTGCGCTTGAGAGCTTCGACCTCGGCAGTCAAAAGACTAATCTGCTGGCTCTGGGAGCTGATGAGCTTGATCTGGCCCTCAAGGAGCTGCTTGATCTCAACGAGGGAAGAATCACCACCGCTGGGTGCGGAAGAAGGGGCAGCTCGGAAGGTTGGAGATGAGGTTGTGGGAGCCGAGGAAATGGGAGCGGCAGAGCTCTTGACTGGGGAAGAAGGTTTCGCGGCGGGAGCGGAAGAAACAGGAACAGCCTGTGACAGAGTAGGAGGAGAAGATTTGGCTGCGGGAACGGCTTGACGTTGAGCAGGTCGTGAAACTTCCTCGAAGCTCGAAGCATCGTCCTCATCGTCCTCTTCCTCCTGGTTGTCCTGGTACTTGGAAGCCATAGCAGAGATAGAGCCTTTCTGCTCGTTCACGCTAGGAGGGGGAGATCGGATAATGGGGGACGACTTGGGCTCTTCCTTCTTGGGCTCCTCCTTCTTGGGAGCGGGCTTCTCGGCGACAGGAGCGGGAGCTGCAGGAGCCCTGTAATCAGAGGTGATTTCTTTGGGTGCGGTACCTTCGTAGACGCTCTCGAGGTCAATTTTGTTAGGAATGGCAGTCTTGCCATCGAGCCACTCTAGGGCACTTGCGGCAGGCTTGGTGCCAGTGGCTGGAGGGAAGATATCGGCCTGGAAGGTCTCGGCGCGTCGTGGCACTGTGAATGAGATAGGCTCGATGTAAGCGTCGTTGACCGTCTTGTAAGCCCTCATAACCTCGTTCTCGTGAGTCTAGAAGCTGTCAGTAACGCGACAGAGCACCGAACACCCGGGAAAGCCTACGTTGATGCCTCGTCGAGGCATAAAGGCAATACCGCGCTGAGGATCACCGGACTTGTACTCGCTGAGAAACTCAAACTTGTCGTTCTCATACTCGAAGTATCGGATATTGCCGTCACTGCGCCACGTTAGAAATATTCAAGCGCAGGCTGCAATAAAGACTTACCCCTTGCCAGCAAGGTACAGGCAGTTTGAACCATCATCTATTACGTATTAGCGCTGGCGCAGCGAGGATGTCGAGAGAAACATACCCCAGAAAGGCATGCAGACACCCGAGATGGAGTCCAGCATGGTGAAGCCGCCAATAGGCTCTGTCCTGCCGGGCTCCCAAAGAGCTATTTGTCGCTCGCTCATACGCGAGAAACCGGTGGTCGCGAAGCGGTTATGCTCTCCCAACCAGACAGCGCGACTGTTCTTGGCGCCGCCGTGGCCGGGCGCCTCGTGAACGGGCTTCTCCTGTCGGACATCCCACACCCGAATCTTCTTATCTCGCGAGGTGGTGGCGAGCATGCTACCGCTGGCGTTCCATGAGAGACTCTGAACGATATCGTTATGCTTGAGGGTAAGGGGCGACTGGCCGGTGCTGACGTCCCAGAGCTTGATGGTAAAATCACCCGAAGCGGAAGCGAGGATGTTCTCGGCCGCGGGGTTGAAGAGAACCTGCCCGACCTTTCTGATGAGGGTCTTAGCACATTGGTTTGTCGATATAGGAACTTAAAGTGGCTTACCTGGGGTGGCCAGCAAGCTTGCTCACGGGCGCGACATCAGTAATCTCCTCGGCGTCGGTGTGCAACGTAAAACCCTCGGGAACCTCCCAGATAAAGACCTTTCCATCATCCGAGGCAGAGGCGATAATGTTGTCGTGGAAGGGATTCCTCGGATCTTCGTCAGCACCAACAAGGGGAGCTCAGGGGAACGAGGTGAATGCATACCAGTCAGTGTCAAGCACAGCGGCAGTATGTCCGCGAAACAACGGGATCTGGTCGGGAAGTTTTCCACGCTCGTTCAGGGGAATGACAGCGAATGCACCGCCGCCCGAAGCGTCCCAATTGACAGAGAGATACTCGGGGTTGACCTAATCGTTCCCAACCACCCCCTAAATCAGCGCGCCGGACTCTAAATGATGAACTGATAGCACCACGCGCCGCGATGCAGTACGACGCACCTTGACCAAGTTTGTATCCCAAGCATTGCGACTGATATGGAGGTTATCGTAGCAGAATTCCTTCCTCGTGGGCTTTCCAAAGACGTGTCCTGCCGAGCAACGTCAGCATATCGAGACTGGCGCACGCGGATTTGCGCCAGCACGTACGGTACTTAGACGCCCGTACAAAACGACCGGCCATGATGGCTGTGGTTATGAGGAGTGAACTGGAAAAGGCGACTGTAGATAAAGCGAGGAGGGGTGCTGAACTATTAGAACGCTTAGAGACCGATCGAGTCGTGGAAGGTTTGAGGACGTCAACTTGGCAACGATGCCGTAGGTTGTAGCTGAAGGCAAGATGTACTAATACTGTACGAGATGAGGTCCTGTACCTAGAGGTACGAGCAGGCATAAGCCACTATGAGTTAGGTACCCTGCGCCTCACAAGCTCCCCGCTAAGGATCAGGTGGATCGTGCCACTTTCATTGACATTGCTCGGACGCACATCCATGAATGGATACGTGTTGTGAGCCGGGATCACGTGCCTTCATCATCATCATCTTTCAGGAATTGACCGAGTGCTTAAGATATGCTCTTAAGAAACATTTTAGACAATTCATTATAAACCCATCCTATAAACAGAAATACCTTGACGCGCAGGCGCCGCTTAGCCCCCCCACCCCCGAAACACAAGTAAAAAACAACAAGAACCATGTCCATGCCGACGCCTTGTAAGTGCATAAACGGCCCATGCTTCCAATTTCGTCAGTCAAGGGTACAACTCGCCCAACTCCAGTCATATTACAACATCAACGTGGTATCCCATCAACAATATAAACCAACACCGGAGGAATCGAGAACACAGACGCCTATCATGAATATCCTGCTGGCCCTGAACGCCTGGTCCAGGTAGTCGTCATATGGCGCCCAGCACCTCACCTCACGTTCCTCTCCGTCAAAGCAGCTTAAGCAAGAAACATCGTTTCCTAGAGGAACATGCTCTTAGGTCGTGAATTCACTCGGCGACCCGATGCTCGGCGGCGTAGTTGCTCTTCTCGTCGAAGAACCAGCTGACACCACTTAGCTTTTGCTCGCTGATTCGAAGAGTCATCGTCTGGGTTGTCACGTCCGACAATATCAGTGAGGACCTTCATCCAGCCTTCCTTGTCTGAAGCTGTGTCTGCATAGAAGTCGATAAGCTCACCGTTGTTGAATCGGATGCGGAATCCCTCTTCAACAAACATGTAACCTTCTTCATCTTCTGCAAAGGCTGATCGACGACGTCGACCGCCCTTGCCAGTGGTTTCCTTTTCTGTCAAGGCCCGACGGTCGTCAATCAGCCGCTTGGCGTTGGCCAGGTTGATGGTAGCTCGAGGCTGGCGAGTTGCCTCATGGTAAGCAGTGAGCTTGGTGCCAACAAGCTTGAAATATCGGCGGCGCCAGTACTGGGTAAGTGTTAGCTTTTAAATGAGACAGAAATTCTGCTTGGAGAGAAACTCACGGGGCAATCACCACCTTGCTGGCTCAGGTGTCCCTCCCAATTACGGGACATCCTCTCCTCTGCCGCCTTGAGCTCTCGAATGCAAGAGTTCATGCTCTTTGGCATATCATCGTCCGTAGCATTCTTAGGGCGAGGGACAAACAACAGCTGAAGCTCTAGCTTGCCAACCTTGTAGGGTGCACGTCGAACAACAGCCGTATTTCCACGCTTGCTCTTGACACTGGACGCAAATCCAGCCTCTTCTGTTGCCCATTCATTGAAACAAGCGATCTCAGCCATATAAGGCCGACCAAAGCATCGGCTCTCGTGCTCTCGAAGGCAGACATAGGCGCGACCGAAGCTGCCATCTTCTGCAGCCAGGGGGGAGAGGAGCTCGTAAGCTGATGGAGGAGAATTGCGTTGCTTGGCTTGAGCATCTTTTTGTAACTGCACAACTCGCTCCTCTTCCTCTCGCTGGCGAAGTTCTAGTTCTTTGCGTTTCTTGGGAGACGCGAACACTCTGCTGAAGGTAGACGTCTTGTGTTTGTGAACCTTGACAGCAGGTGGGGGTGGCCTAACGCGCTCTATGGGTTTCTCAAGTTTAACGTTGAGGGTAAGCTGGAACTCGAGGTCATTAGGAACAACAAGCTCAAACTCCTGACCGATTGGTGCATTGCGCGCCAGCTCAAGCCAAGCTGTCGTCACACAATGCACACCGTTATCAAGGGTGAGGCTGAACCAAGTGCGCTCATCTGCTCCTGTTAGACACTTCCCACCGACAGTAGATAGGTGGAACTCACTTCTTGGAAGAGGGAGGTCCAGGTCCTTGACCCCCATGACCTTGACAAATAGGCGGCCCCTTTCTCCACTCTCTGATGTAGCCATCTCGAGAGTTAGGTCCTCATCAGGAGGAGCATGGTTGACAGCCATTGCGTTGCTTTCCTGACCAGGCAGGGGGGGCACAGGCCCAGTGCTACCACCGACACGTTTTCGCACGCTTCTCTGGCGCGGCTTACTGTTCCATGGCTCGACGATGCATGACATTGGTCTATCCTCCTTGACGGGAGAGTTTCCGAGTGACCTGGCGATTCGGGACTCGTCCATCTCCTTGTCACTGGCCGTAACGACTTTCGTATTTTGTCGCATTAGGTATCCGCGCTGACGACGAGACGTTATGTTAGCATTGAGATCTTGAACAGTTTGTCGTTGGGTTTTTTCCGCAGACACTTGTCTGCTGGGACTGTTGTTGTAGGCTGGGGATTGAGTGAGAAAGAAATCGTCAAAAGCCACCTTTTGTGCCTCAATGACTCGCTCAAAGTCTTGGTCGAGGCTGAGACCTAAATCAAGATCCAAAGTCAAGCTTCGGTTCTTGAAGCTAGGATGTCGGTTAATGAATTCATCGCCGGTAACCAGAAGTCCGTTATTGTCCTTAGAGAGTCGCTTGCTATGTTTATCCGGAATGGGTGGCACATCGGGCACCTCCATGCTCACTTGTCGACGAGCTTCTCGCATGGCGCTGATGTCGGAGGGAGTGTTAGAAAGGCGAGTCTTGAGCTTAGAACCCGGTGCTTTGATTGTGGCAGATCGCTCAGGGATAGCGGGCTGCTCAGGTTCTTCTATCTGGACCGGGACTGGGTGATGGATGACTGAGTCTGGTGTACCTGGACAATCATCATCATACTCGTCTTCAGGATCACCCCATCCGGTACCGTCATATTCAGGCTTAGAAAGAGGCTCAGGAGTAAATGGACGCCGGAGGTAAGCATGAGCATCGGCCATCTTGTGCGCCTCAGGTTCAGGCTCCTTGTCCTCCTTGACAGGCTCTTCTACTGCCAGGGGTTCCTCAGGCTCAGGGAGCATATAAGACTCAAAGTCTCGAGAGAAGGAGGCGTCCTTACCATCCGAGGCAAAATCGGGTAGCGAAGACATGCTCTGATTTTGTGTGGGAGTAGTACCTCGTGGGGTTGTAATCTCCCCTCGAATCTCCTCTGACTCCTGAATCACCTCTTCAGGCTTTTCTCGCACCTCTTCAGGCTTGGTTTCTTGTGGCGTTGCCTCTTGTTCAGAATAGTGGCTCTCGCTGTCAGTGTCTGCTGGTAGCTCGAGTTTGGACTCGTCCTCATCAAAGTCTAAGTCTGAGTCCTCGTAGAACTCAATCTCATTCTCAGGAATCCTCCTGATGATGACACTGCCTTCCTCTTCATCCTCATCCTCTGATGTATCGTGAATAGAGTCTTCAGTAGATGGAATAGGCACATCAGGATCCAAAGGAACCTGTCTTTCAGGGCTCCTGCTGGGGCTTCGTGAGGCAGGGGGAGAAGAGAAGATATAGTCCTTGTCTTGGTCAACTGCCTTGTTGTTACCGTTAACCTTTCGCATGATGGAGTCGCGCGAAATGCGAGGAGGCAATTGGTAATCCTCGAGGGTAGAGATATCACCGACCACATCGTCTTGCTCTTCGAGAGCGTCGTTGAAGCTTGTGGTCGACTCAGGCTCGGAAGTGGGGCTGCTCAGTCGCTCGCGGCCAACAGCTCTACGAAGACGTCGCTCGCGCTGCTGCTCCGCTGCACTCTTACCATCGCCATCGTCAGACAGCATCATGAGCCTCAGTCGCTCTTCGAGCGACATCTTGGTGTTACCGATGCTGTGAATGTCTGACTTGCTTGTGGAGGAAGCGGGAGGAGGAGATGGCAGGTTTCTGTGCGACCCAAGCATCCTCTCTGCGGTGACTGAGAGACCAGGAGAGGCGGGAGAGGAAGGCGCAGAGTTGTTGCGCGAGTGACTGATAAAGCCGGGAAGAGGCGGCAGAGGACGATGCTCTCCGTTAGAAGTAGAGGAATCAGTACGAGCGTGAGCAGGACGACCTGCCGCCGCGACCGAGGGTGCGTTTTCGGGCATTGGGCTGCCATCATGTTCGCGCGGCCCATTACGGTTTACCATTGGGCTGTCTCCTCTCCAGTCATCCGGACCAACAACAGGAGTCTTGTCTGTGTCTTCAAGTGATGCATCAAAGCTATCACCCTCGAGGTCGACGCGTGCAGGGTCATAGAGGACATCATCATCGTCCTCCTCATACTCGATCGACTCGTAGCTTCCTTCACGAGAGTTGGTGCCAATAGACGAAAGATCAGGCGTTGCCATTTCATATTCGTTAACCTGAGGAGGCGCAGCATCAAAAGTCACGCTCTTCGCATGGCGATGCAGTGAGCGTCCCATGGGAAGATCATCATCCTCCTCAGGCGAGCCAAACGACCAGGCACCCGTCTCCATGTCAAAACTGTTCTTGAACCGCGAGCTAGAAAGGGACGACTTTGTAGGTGACACTTGATCCCGGCTAGGTGTCAAGGGACGATTTGGTGAACCAGTCGGCTGAGGGACCGAAGATCTAGTTGAGTTCATGGTAGGAACGTTCGTCTTGCTTTCACTTCGATGATGTCCAAAGGTTGGGCGTTCGATGGTTGAGGAGCGGAAGGATCCAGTCGACCCAAAGGCATTCCCTTGGACCTTAGCGAGGGGTCTTTCGATCTGAGGGATTCGAGTCGGATCATATTCCTGCTTCTGCTCGAGTGCTAGGATATTGCTGTTCCTGACGCGTGAGGCTTTCTGAAGGCGCTCGATTGAAGAGCGGCGGTTTGGTGATGGTGATCCGGATCCGTAGAAGTTTTCCGAGTTGCGGTTCTGCCAAAACAGGCGTGGAGAGGTGACTGATTCTAGAGGAGAAGACTGAAAAGGAGAGGAATCGGGGTTCCCTGACGATTTCTGCATCCTGTGTCAATACAACAAGCAGAATCAGATGATAGTCAGTCGACATACCTTGGGAGAACCAGTCGATTGTCTGTGCAAGCTGGGTGAGTTTCGTCTCATCTCTGTCGGTGAGAGCTCCGACAACGGGCGAGGGATTCCACTCGCCATTGTGGATGGAGTTTTGCTTGGTGTGTTGGTCTTGTTGATTCGCAAGGGATGCACCTAAGCATCAGTCAGAGACATGTGTCCGAGAAGCAGGGTGAGTGGCGCGGGTCTACATACCGATTCAGTAGCCATGCTACAGCAGTGATGGGTAATCTATGTCGCAAACCAGAGCAAACGACAATCAACGCATCGGTATGCGAGTCAAGTATACACAATGAAATGATGCAGAGGAATGTTGGGAGTCGGTGTAAAGCACAAAGCTGTGAACGAATGCAAGTAAGAAATGCGACCAAGGTCTGCTGATAGAAGAAAGTAATACGCCTTAGATGGGCTAACAGACGGCAGCTCTATCAAAGGCTCGACGACTCGACACAACTTCCACGATGTTGTTGTTATGTTATGAAAGGCACAGGTTGGAGGAGTGTCTATGGCGAGTTGATGTGTTTAAGGGAAGCACACCAGGCAAGTCAAGACATGTGCCTGATTGGACGAGGGGAAAACAAACATGGAAAGCGTTGCCCGGGAGATGCCGCCCAGAAGCGAGCTAGAGTCGGACGTTGGAGACACTAATCATTTTGCTACAATGCAGCAGGGTGCCAGAAACTAACCCCGCCCCTGCTATAGCGGCTCTCCTCCAAGGACGGTCCAGAGCTGCCCACCACTACAAGCAGCATCCCTCGCAGCGTTGCAACAGCGTGGACGACTGCGCGCTTCACAGATCATAGTCGCCATGGCAGCAACGCAGCCAACCGTAGCTTAAAGAAAACAATTGGTTGCCTAGTCCAGCATGATCCTTGACCATCTCTGCGACGCAGTGTTTACGTGGGCCTACAGTACTGCTTGTTGTTGTTCCCCAACTAAGCTTACTCCTCATGACGTTTTTTTTCTCTTCCGGTTTCGTTTCACCCCTGGAGATGGGGAAAATCTAATGGGTCAGATGCAGTCTGATGCATCCGACTGCAAGTTGCTGCAAGTTATGTACATTCTGCAAGTAAGTGAATATGGAGTCGTAGGGCAGTGATCTTGCCCTCACCTTTTTTTCACTCGTTGAACTTACACAAACTCAAGATCCCCCACTCATCAAGTGTCCACTAGTCTTAGACGATGCCTTTGCCATGTCTTGCATTTCGATCTTCCCGAGCGCCAGTTGAGGCCATTCCGGCACTAGAGCCGGCACTGAGTGATCCATTTGAAAACATATCCACACCTTGTTCTCGGCATGTTTGTTTGTCTTGAACAGGGTTGTTTACAAAACTGACATTGCCTTTGTTTTCTCATCCGTATTGACCACTATCCAATCATACGCCCTGGCCTGTAATTTTGTGCTTTGCACCCGATCGTCACGCCGGATTTCCATTCAATAACATATGTTGATGGTCCTGTCTGCTAATTGAATGCTTGCAAAGATTTTTGACATGCTGTCTAGTCTGGACTACCAAGCCAAGCTCCCGGGACTGTGTTCAAGAACACCGCCCGTGATCCAGATCTCGACTCACATCACCACAAAGCACGTTAAGCAAGCCCCCGAGTATTATAGTGGTGTCTCTCTCGTCTCAATACGCTCAAATAGAATGTTGGCTCTTGACTACTTTTACAAGGGACTGGCGAGCATTCATGTTATACATGTGTCTCCTGCAGCACTGGCTTTGCTACACCAAAACTGTCTCACAAGTGATTCTTGCTTTCTAGCTATCTTGCTTCTTGTTCCAGGCGACGCAATCGTCAAATTTGACTCCCGAGCCTCCAAAGCAGTCCAAGGCACTTCCGATTGTAAGATCCACCTTGCCTTTGCTAAGGCTCTTGACGTTCTCTAAGTCTTCAAGATGTCTGCCACCTCCTGCATAAGTCACTGGAATCGAGCACCACTGAGAAAGTCGTTCCACAAGCTTTTCATCAACTCCTTTTTGCAACCCCTCGTTATCTGCGGCGTGGATCAAGAACTCGGAGCAGTAAGGCTCCAGCGATTTGATGGATTCTGTACCTGGTGAGTCATTGGCTTGTGTACGTTCGGAGATTCTTACCTTGGTTAACTTCCATGTCCGTAATTGTTTGCCATTTATTCATAGCAACGAACCAAGAATCCTCTCCGCGACGACGACAGCTCAGGTCGATAACAAGCTTTTTCTTATCACCGCCAAGAGCTTCGAGCACCGCATCGAGCCTCGCTTGGCTGAACCGGCCCTCCGGAAATAGGTATGAAGTAATGATGACCTGCCAAATATCAGATACCCCTCCCATATGAGGCGCTTTCGATACTATACCTTCTCGGCACCCGCATCCATCCATTCTTTTGCGTTCTTATCGTTGATGCCGCCTCCAACTTGAAGACCACCAGGCCAAGCTTGAAGGGCCTCTTTAGCAGGTCCGTCATTTCCTGAGCCTAACATAATGACGTGTGCGCCAGTGAGCTCATTATCCCGATAGAGCTGAGCAAAGTGAGCAGGGGGGTGTTGAGACACATAGTTGGTTTGCAGAGCCGCCGAGGTACTATCAAGAGTCCCACCAACAATCTGCTTCACCTGACCTGCGTGAAGGTCAATGCAGGGTCGGAAGCGTGTCATGTTGGAGTTTGATCAATTCAGGAGGAAGAACGAACGACGTTGTCCATGTCCTCCCATTTGGCAGAAAATCGCAGAAAGAAAAAAGGTGGGGTAGTGTTGGAAGCGTTTGGATGATGGTTTTTGAACTCAATCCAGGCTCATTCCAATTCTGATATTTAAACTTATAGTCGTTCGAGGAATCTAAAAGTAATGCCACAAAGATGTTTCCTATTCTTCTTCGATGGACGACGGAACAGCCACTGAAGTACCTGATTTCGTGACCATCTTAATGCACAGCGGGATTCTTAGCAAACCGTAGATGATTATACTTCTTCCAATTCGAAAACATCCCTTGCTATATACGCTTCTGGCATGGACATGCAAGGCCTTCTCATAGAAACTTATAATAGCAACTTAAGAGCAGTGATACCCCCCCTGTTTTCCTCTTTGAGAAATTAGTGATGACTGTAAACGGATGAGATAAACTTCAACTATGGTCGATTCTAGAGCACATATAGGTGATCATCATGCTATTATCCAACCATGGAGGCGACACATCCATGCAACCGTTTTACACCGAAGTATTCGTTTGTTGTAATTGAATGTTGTACCTATAGCATATGACTTGAATATGTATGCAGAGATCTTAGATATATTCACCTTCTTTTCTGTTGAATATCACCACAGAGTCAGAGCGCAGGATCTGGCGTTTTACTTTAATAAAATACCTATAGTAGTTAAAAGAATACAGAGATGGTTATCAATTGAACACCAGGAGTATGTGAGTCTTAAAACTTAGACTGTAATCCTCATTGTATCGTAAAAAGATACCAATGTATCTTCTTTCTAATTAGGACACTTTTCTAAAGCTTCAAAACCCAGCTTGGGCTTAAAGTATCTCTTGATCTGTTAGCATTAGGTTGACCAGAGTTGCTTTTTATCACAGAGGATGAAATAAAGTATTGCTGAGAATCTTGGAGACATAATATTCTCATTGTTTTAACATGGCGTAGATCTTCACTGATCCATGAGCTCAGGTGGAAGACACCTTTAAATAACACACAATGAATATACGAAGCATTGGCCTTTAAGCTCATGAGTAATGTAGTAATGATTCCTTGTACATTCTTCAAATATTCTTAAGTATGGAAGGCATTCTTTACTGATTGATGGTCTCTGGCTTTCATTTATAGTAAAATCGGAATGAAACCATATGTTCTACACCACTTCGCACCGAAGCAACGGGCTCGAAAATTTCCAACTTCGTGTTCTGAATTTAAATAAAACCTCGACCAGAGCTAATAAATACCTCAAAGGACCACTGAAAACTGGATAAATAACCAAATGCTATTATACCGTCCGATATTGAAGGCTCCCCGGAAACAATGATCCTAAAGTTACCGATCGTACTCCAGAGTATTGGCTAGCACAGCAGGAAGGGCTTTCTGCTAGTCAACGTAACATGCTGGTATACAACCAAATTGGTCACTCATTCTTGACCGAAAACCGATATCTATCTCCTCTATCGAGAATGACTACTCGATCTTCCACCCCAGCTTCTTTCACGGCCTTCTCAAAGTCAGCTAGAGGAGACAAAAACACGTCGTAATCATCATAATGAATGGGAATAGTAACATCCGGGTCCATCATTTTGATCATCTCAATGCCTTGCTTAGCATCCATTGTGACCATAATTAACGGCAGAGACGGCCCGGGAATAGTGGTGCCTCCCAAGTGTATCAGCATTAGGTCGATGTGTTCTTCTTGAAGCCACTTCGGAATGTCTTTGAGTTCGTCTACTAGAAGAGTGTCTCCAGAAATGTAAATTCGATAGCCAGTCCGGGCTCTGTCATCTCCGTCATCATGGTAACCCAGCTCAAGCATCCAGCCGTTGGTAGGCGGAACGGCACCAAGGAGGTCGTTCACTATGGCTAGGGGGCCAGGAGGAACGTGCTTGCCAGGCATACCGGTGACCTTCACTATTGGGCGATGTTTTCCACCTTCAGAATATTCAGATTTGAGTTCCAAATGATCAAAAAAGTCGAGTGCCTTGACGTTGCGGAACGGCTCTTCCTTTGATGTCAAATGTTTATGCGCATGCGGCGTGGTGACAATCAGAAAATCCCTGTTGAGTGAACCCTCCACTAATCGATCGAAATGATCTTCATGGTAATGTGAGAGAAGGATAACGTCTAATGATGGCAGCTCATCTAAATCAACAGCTGGGTTTGTTTTTCGCTGAGCCGTAACTCCAGGACCAAGATGAACGTGGTCACCAGCGTGGAGGAAGTTTGGATCTGTGAGGAGACGAAAGCCTTTCCATTCAATTATAGTGGTAGCTGTTCCGATGAAATAAACATTGCCCTCTTCATCTCGTTTGCTGCCTCTGGGATGAGTCTTGGTCGCCTTTAGGAGGAGGGATTTGTTGTCGCCGACTGTTGGTTTGTCTTTGAGCAGAGGCCGCCTCTTAGACAGTGCTAAACCAATTGATCCCATATCAGACATGATTCTGTCTGTATGAAGTTGAGGGATTCTGAAGGGGTTCGAATTAGTTTGTCGTTACTGGAATAATTAGTACTTTTCGCTTGGATGACGTTTGTCTGGCGTATGCCACTCGCATCCAGCAACCAGCTTCACCCTTCGTTATATCAGGTGATAACCGTCATAGATTCTGACCCTAAATTCAACTTGGCAAAGATATATTCTGAACATAATGGTTGACATTACCTACCTTAAGATGATTAGTCAGGTAAACAATGAGTTGTCTTCACGCGGTGAAGTGCTGAATGTGACGACCACTTCGGATAATGCTAATTCTCCACGTTGAAAGAAAATATAAGATGAACAACTATAAACTTACTCAGTATTTTTACTATGTCCTCTTGACCTCCTCTAATCTTATTAAATCCAAAAGCGCATACTTCCCTGAGTATAAAACCTATCTCCAGTCTCCTTCCCTCTCACGTTCAACCAGGGGCAGCTACCTAGTTGGCCATATCATAGCCTCCTGATGTAAGAGCAAGTCCTATTTACTACTGCCGATGTTTGATGTTGCGAGATCGCTATAAATTTACAGCAGGCCTCTGCTGATGCGGCCTACCTCATGCAACTCAAGAGTCTCCCACTCGGAATAGAGAGCCCCTGCCGAATTAGCCCACCCCAGCTTTTGGGAAGTAGGTCGGCCCTGTGAGAGAACTTCAAAAAGTGTTTCCACTCATTCAGCTATTTCGGTACCGGCCCGGACCCTAGTAGAAGCCTGGGGAATTGTCCACTCCTCAAACTCAACAGACTGCTGCTTGTTAGATGTAAGGGGTTCTTGGAGAGGATGCTATGTTTCTCTATCTTACGAGCATTTTCTATTGTCTAATTATGCCCTAACAGTAGGCAATAACCCTTTAGAGACCGTACCTATAAACTACCCTCTGTGCTAGGTATGCAGAGGAGGTGAGGCTAATCGTGAAGCAGAGTCAAATCAAGAATAATGATCTCGATCAAATACTATAATCTTCTTTCAGATATGCTCATCATATAAAAAACGGTCGAGTGGTGTAGTGGTTATCACGCCTCGTTCACAACATGTGAGTAATTTCCGAGGAGGCCCCGGGTTCGATCCCCGGCTTGACCTTTTGATCCTTTAGATCGAATCTGCAAGCATATTCTCTTTTTTCTTCTTCTTTTTCTTTTTAAGAGATCAAAGGAGAACAAGAGGTCTAGGAATCCTTACCTAGGTACTTACTCCTTGAGATATAAACATATAAGAAAAAGAGGTTATTCTTAACATATAATTAGTTCCTTAGGAATATCCTATAGTCTTAGAAATAACCTATAGGTAAACTATATATACTTATAGTTCTTAATTTAAACTATGGATTTTAAATTACTAGGTATTTAGATAGTATCTTATAAGTATAATAGGGTTATAAAAGTTCTAATAACTTCTAGATTTCCTTAAACTAACCTAATTAATACTATAACTTTAATATATGATAATATAGTTAATTAAAGGTTAATTAAAAAGTTATATATATTATTTTAAAGCTTAGAGCGTAGAGATTTTAAATATATATATTAATA